>CEMT01387066.1:2576-14526 GCA_900068985.1 Pterula multifida
TGAGCTACTGTCTAGCATTGTGCCAAGAGCAGCATTGGGTAGATCGATGTCACATTCAACGTATTCAACAATCCTGAATGTCGGGATGTCTAATGAGAAAGGAGATCCACTGGGAGATGAGCGTAGGAGGTATGATCACTTGTCGTATGATGAGTTTCTGTGCCCCATTAACAAGCAGGGCGTCAATGATAAGGGATGAGTTAGGATAGATCGCACGGATGCATATTTTTGGTGGATGAGATCCGTCGCCATATAGTTCCAAGCTGGTGTCCCCAGTAAGCTCGAGTACTCGATGCAATCGGGCGCAATTGCTGATGGAAATACCACAGGATCTGAGCAGTGACCTAACCATGTCTTGTGTTTGATCACTGGAGTCCCATTCTGATGCATTGATATGAATTTTTGTCGTTGTGGGGTGAATTAACGGGGAATGGAAGGCCACACACTGATTGACCTTGGAGAATGCAAGATAGAGCGATCGAAGAGATCAGAGAGAAATCTTATCATGATGTGAATGCTCTGAAAAAATCACTGGAAGTGCACCTAAAAGTATTAATTTTTCCAGACTCAGTGAAGACAATAAGAATCTAGACAGCCATTTCGAAGGAGGCGGGTGGGCAAGGATGTAAAGTTTAAGGAAGGCAAGGTTAGGGAAGGGCAGTTAATGTTTTGGACTGCGTACCAAGGAATACTGCAGACCGATAGTTCAAGGTGTCGCAGAGTGGGCTTTGGGGATGTCAAAAGATGGGAAGGGAGTGATCTTGCATAGCAGAGTATAACGATAAGACGGAAGTATAGGAGCACATTCAGACAACATATGCTCCAAACACTCGTCACCAGGATGATCATCGAATTTAAGGTGGGGCTCTTCAAGCCGACTAGGGCTGAGGAGAGTGGGGAACAAATCAAAGGGAGGCAATTTAGAGTTAACCCGAGAGGAAATTGGATGGTGACTGCTGCTAGCGCTTGTGACGTGCAATCAGAACGAGTGACCACTGACGTGACTAATCAATGAACGCGTTTGGTCGTTTGAACGCGTCCAACTTCGAAGAGCGTGTCCTTGATCTTTTACTTATTTACATAAATAAGGTGAGTAAGTATGGCCAAATTTTTAGACCAGTGAGTTCTTACCCGCCATTTGTATGTTTCTAAGTTTCTTGCACAAATTTGAAGGCATCGCCGCCCTCCAGAAGCAATTAGTACGAGACACGAGAAGGCAGTCCATACAGATGAGCCTCTGACAATTCAAGTGACTGGCTGCTTTGCTTGTCAAAAGGTCACTTGGATCGGCAATTACTCGGAGGTTCTCATGGACTTTGATAATTTTGGCAAAAGAACTTGGTATCTTCATCACCATCGACCATCTGCCCCAGCCACTCAATTTGGCAATCAAACTTTAGCGGGTTATGCGGACGTAGATCATAATTCGGCGCGGTGCAGAACTGTCGGCCATATCCAACAAAATTTCTCCGTATTTCGATATAAACCAATGTGCACCAAGAATAGCGTGAATATTAGCAGGACACCCCCTTTCCACTATGCTCAGCAGGCTGCTTTGCATCGTCTTTTTCGGTCTCATTGTGCATGTCTATCCTACACTTGCCATACAATTTGCCGAACCCTTTTATGCCCCGCCTAGTTCTGATGGCTTTCTGTATAAACGCGCAGTAGGGTTCACCAACGAAGGCGACGTGCGGTATGATAACTACAGCCTCTTCATCAAAGATCAGCGGGTGTTCCTTTAGTTGGTTTGCTTGGATCCTCATAAATGCACTTGGCTCTAATCATTCATCTCCAGCACTGGGGAGTTTCACACTTATCGACTTCCGGTTCCCTCTCTGTGGCCCGATATCCTCCAAAAAATCAAGGCAATGGGGATGAATTCCATCTCCGTCTATCTACACATGGGACAAATCAACCCCGCTCGAGGAGTTGTGGATTTTACAGGGCATCGGTTAGTCCTACCTTTTTATTAGCCCCCAGATTTTCAATTGACATGTATAACCTTCGAACTCAGAGCTCTCAAACCCCTCTTTGAAGCAGCAATGGAAGCCGGACTCTGGATTGTGCTCAGACCAGGGCCTTACATCAATGCTGAGGTGAATCTTTCTTTTCACTCATTGAACTTTTTTGCTCACTATACATACATTTATTCAGACTACAGCTGGTGGTATGCCACTGTGGATTACGACGGAGACTGCAGGCTTTCTCAGATCAAACGCGACCGATTATCACGATGCATGGAAGCTTTACATACAGAGGATTGCAGAAGAGGCGTTTGATTATCAGATCTCACGCGGTGGGCCCATCATAGGTATGTCACGACTTTTGAGTCTTCTTTGCAAGAGGCTTGAACCCTGAACACTTTCCACGTCACTAAAGCTGTCCAGATCGGTACGGATTTAGCCATAGTACATCAGATGTTTGCTCAGATTATGTCAAAGATAACGAGTATGCCCAGACGGGCGGGATGGGTAGACCTGAATACTTTGAACAGCTCATGGCTGTCTATAGAGATGCAGGTTACGATGTTCCTTTAACGTACAACGACCCCGGGCCAAGAATGAACTTCATCAATGGGACTGTATGTCACCTCTACTTTAGGTTCTCGCTTGTTCTAACATGATTTTCAGGGGTCCACAGATTTGTATGGCGAAGATGGCTATCCTCAGAGATATGACTGCTCTAATGTATGTGCTAAAGTCCTTTTTTGCATCCTAGCTAATATTCACATCACAGCCCGATATCTGGCATCCACTTGACCTTCATTATCATGACTATCATATGCGTGAGTTTTTCAAGCTCTCATTTAGCACTTTTTGTCCCCTCTTGCAACCGATATCTGACGTGGTACACAGAGGTGAACCCTTGGCAGCCATATTATATTCCAGAGGTAGCGTCCTTGTGAATTTGCCCAGTTCCTTGTCCCATCTCAACGCTTTTCAGTTCCAAGGTGGATCTCCCAATGGATGGGGACCAGGAGCACCAGGTTTGTCTACTACCAAATTATTTTTGCCTCCCTTGTTCTGACTGTTCTGTGTTCAAACAGATTACCGTGGATGTTACAACCTCACCAACGCCGCCTTTGAGTCCATGTTCTACAAGCAACTCTGGGCAGCAAATGCGAAGTTAATAAGCTATTATATGGTTTACGGAGGCACTAGCTGGGGAGGTATCCCATGGCCCGGAGTCTTTAGTACGTTTAATTTTTATTGGTTCTAACCTGCGCTCGATTAACTTCTGGCTATTCAGCTTCATATGACTGGGGAGCTGCTATCTCAGAGAACCGCATGATCTTTGGTGGAAAGTATGACGAGCTCAAGCTACAATCCACATTCTTGCGATCGTCTCCATCATTCTATAAAACAGACTGGATTGGGAACACCACGACAGGTGCCGTCACTGTCAGTGATCCCAAGGCTTTTGGGACACATCTACGGAACCCAGATACCGCCACTTCTTTCTACATTGTAAGACAGTTGGACTCCACCTCCAAGTATGTTTTCCGACATCCATAACGCAACAAAGATTTTATGATTTTCACTCACCGGCAGGGATTTCGTTTCATTCACTTTTCTCTCGAATTCATCTACAGGAATGTTATCCGTTCCTCAAGTGGTCCCTGGTATCACTCTCAACGGACGGGAATCCAAGGTGCTTCCTGTCAATTACCCCTTCGGACATTCATCGGTGCTTGGCTATAGTACAGCTGAGGTCTTTTTTGCGGGGGTCATTGATGGACGTGATGTTGTTTTTCTCTATGGCGATCCTGCACATGAACAGGAGATACAAGTTTCATTGACAGGTTCTCACCCCGCACTTCATGGCACCGTCAAAGTCCAATCCACCAATACATCCGCCTCGTCCGAAGGAGCTTCCTCTCAGACTAGGATTCTCACTTTCGGGAAAACCCTATCCGGAACAATTGCAGTCTACGAATCGTCCACTCAGCTGATTCTCTACGCTGATCTAACTACAACACACCGGTGGTATGCTCCGTTGATTCCGGCAGGTTCTCGAAGCACACCTTTTGCGCACTTTTGGCAGGTAGGTTCCAATACGTCAGTCCTTGTTGGAGGGCCTCTACTCGTCAGGGCTGCAAAAATAATTGGGCACGAGTTGGCACTCACTGGCGACTTGGATGATACAACCATACTGTCTATAATTGCCCCACGCTCCATCGGCTCTGTGACCTGGAATGGGAGAGTTGTCAAGCGAAACTCTATTTCGAGTGCGAAGTTAGCTACCATCGGTGGTTTTGTTGGCTCGCTCCCGTTGGCTCGGTCTCTGAAAGTGACGGTCCCAAAACTGACTAGCTGGAGATATACAGACAGTTTGCCTGAGATCCAAGGCTCCTTCGATGACTCTCATTGGACGATTGCAGATCATCGGACAACCAATGTTCCCACGCTTCCTCTCTATGGTGACGGGAGGATTCTTTACGGCTGTGACTATGGCTTGTTCGTCATATTGCGTTAATATCCTAGTGAAGGACTTACTTTTTTTTCTTTAGCTGCGACAACCAGATTCTCTGGCGTGGACACTTCAGAGGAACGGGTGCCGAGAAATTCGTTAACCTGACTATCAACGGTGGACAGGGTATATCTTTTCCCAGATTGCATACATTTAGGGCTTCCTCATATCATTTCTTAGCCTTCGCAGGGAGCGTTTGGTTGAACGATGTCTTCTTAGGGACCGCGTACGGAAAGTAAGCGACAACCCGGGACTAGACCAGGACTTTACTTACCCTTCAACACAATAGCTCTTCTCATAGCACGAACATCATTGCCCAAGTCGACCAACAATTCTCCTTCCCAACTGGAGCTATACTTTCGGGGAGGAAGAATGTCATCACTGTGATCCAGGTAGGTTAATTGCGTTGTTTAGTTCTGCCTCTGTCTATCCACCTGTATCTGAAACAATCGTCTAGGATCATATGGGGTTCGAGGAAGGCGGTGCGTGTTTACAAAGTTGCGTAAGGGACTGAGAGCTCTGAATCTTGATATGATAGGCGATAACGATTCCAAAAATCCTCGCGGAATACCAGGCTTCCATCTGGATGGTAATAACATCACCACTTGGAAGGTCCAAGGCAAAATAGGAGGATACAACAAGTAAGTGTTTGTTTGTTCCTCAAGAGTTGTTCTTAGATCTTGTCCATAGCTTCCCAGATCGTGTCCGTGGTGTTGTAAACGAAGGTGGTCTCTATGGAGTTCGACAAGGCTGGCACCTCCCAGGTTTCGATACTTCACGATGGGTTCATCGCGAACTTGAGTCAGGGCTTCCAGAACACAAAGCTGGTGTAGGCTTTTTCCTAACGAAGCTTAACTTGAACCTTCCACATGGTTTGGATGTGGCAATGTCCTTCACTTTTGAGCAGGAATTAGGGCAGGCCTATCGAGCTTTGCTATACGTAAATGGCTGGCACATGGGGAAGCGCGTCGCAAATATCGGGTGAGGATGCTCTGACTCTTATCTGATGCCCGTCAAAATTTTGATTGCGCTGGTGCTTTAGCCCTCAGTATAAATTCCCAGTGCATGAAGGTATTTTAGATTACCATGGCCCTAAGTAAGCCGCCATCCCTCCATCCCTCTCGTTTCCTTACGCAGCTTTTTCTATCATAGTACCGTCGCAGTTGTCCTTTGGTCCATGGAGAATAAGCTTGTTGCTCCTCAGCTCTCTTTGGTGGTCGATAGCGTTGTGGAAGGTGGTGTGCCCGGAATTGTGGCAAATAACCCTGGCTGGTCGCCAGAGGGAAGGATTTAGGCACCATCCAACACTGTAGATATTAAACATGTATTTGTAATGAATGGTCTGAACGCCTATATACAGATTAAAACAATATTCCTTATTGCAATCAATGGGTACAAATGATGACAATGAATATACCAAGTGTCTGGAAATAGAAGAGGACCAGTCCAGGATATCTTTACACTCTGGCGGGGACCATTAAAGGGAGGGTTCCTAGATTGGGAGACATTGCATCCGCAGAACCTTTCTTCCTTCCATTACCTGATCCAACTCCAGGGTTCATTATACCCTTCTTCTTGCTGGGTGTCGCGGGGGAATCAATGGTCATGGGTGTCCCTGCTCGGGCTGCAGCTGCCAAACTACTAGTATCATCACCAAGGCCTGGAGTGCTGACACTGTTGCTAGCGCTAATTGCTGGAGCGATGAGAGTAGGTTTGGATGTGACCTTCTTCCTGGAAAGGGTTGAAGAAGTGGAAGGTTTCGTAATCTGACCAAGAGCACCCATCTTAGTCCGAAGTGGGTTGGGCGCATCATCTGGGAGGACAAGAATTGGCGGAGTTGGTGGACTTTCTGGTGGCGGAATGGGAGGGGGTAATGGAATAAGTTGGGAAAGTTGTTCATCAAGGGGTTGTGATCCATCAGGAAGTTGTGTTCCAGCTGGAGCTATGCTGGTCGGGAGAATAACCGGAGGAGCTGGAGGAGGTTGAAGAGCAGCAAATCGACTTGTATAATAGGGGCGAAGAAGGCCAATCTGTTCATCAACTTTGTCTGAAGTAAGTGGATGAAGCGGCGGCGGCAGTGGGTATGGCAGGACCGGCTCTGAAGCCTTGGAACTATCAAATCGTGAGGAAATCAGTAATCAAATTCCTGTTAATTGCTGAGATACATACGCAGATGCAGCAGCACGATCCTTCTTCCCTCTGAGAAGCTTCCTTGGAATAGTCAGGCTGGTCATGCCAAGCTCCTCCGCAATTCCAAGCTCGCGAAGCCCAAGGAAGTCGTCTCCAATTGCATCGGCGAAGTTCCCGCTACAAAAGAAATTTTAGTCAGCCAAGGCACCACGATAGTGTGACACCCAAACATACAGTAAGAATTCGTTATCTTCTTCCTCATTCTCATCGAAGAACTCCTCGTTGACAACGTCAGTAGCAGTCTGGAGTAGTCGCTTGATCAAAGGCACGTAGAAGATGAAGAGCATAGAGACATACAGCTTCTGCGTAAGCACCCACAATCTTCTTCTCTAACTCGCTTAGTCTCCCTCCATATCGTTCCACATCATCAGAGATATATTGTTCAAGATCTTGGATCTTGGAGACACCACTTTCGTATAATGTGTGCAGGACGATCTCCTTTAGATGAATTATTAGTGGAGTCGTAAGTAGTGCAGTGGGGGATCATACCTCAGTCGTCATGGTGCTAGCATGCCTTTCGCTTATGTATCTGATGGTTTGGCCCACATTCATAAGATACTCTGCAAGGACCGAGTTCATGACAGAAAGTGCGCAGGCCGAAGTACCTGAACGGAGATGAGTAGCATAGGACGGAGAGGAAGGGATTGAACATGCCTTGAAAACCAGAATGCTCCAAAATTTTACTATTGAACCAGTGAAGACATCGATTGGCATTTTTCTCGCCAATGTCAAGCCCGCTCTTCTTGATTTGCCAGGGTCTCGCATCCACTTTGATGTCTTCTATAACAGCCCCTATACCAAGATCCTCATCTGCAGTGGTCATGCCTCCAGGGAAAGCCAGTGGAATGGGTTGTTGGATGATAGGCACAGGCGCCTCTAATTCACCATCCTCGTTGACCGGGGCATTGACGGTTAGATTCAGTGCAACGTACTTGGCATGAGCGCGGCGGACCCGTTTCATCGTATGAATATTACTGTTCATCATGGTGAGCAGTGCCTTTGGCGGTGGAGGCGGAATGTCGGTGGCCATGGATGTAGCCACTTTCTTCTTCCGCTTAACCTTCGGTTTTCCAGGGAGATCAGCTGAGGACGAAGAATGAGCCTTGATTTCTGGAAATAATGGGCGTTGACCGGATCGTTTGGAGGCAGATGATGATATACAAGGTATAAGAGGAAGACCGTTGGCAAGGAGGGTATTCGATTGCGTTGCACCCCACCAAAGGGAAACAACATCAGTGGAGTCTGAAGGGAAGAGAGCTAAGGGGGTATAACGAGCGCGTTTTCTGGGGTGATTTCCCGAAGCACCATTGCTAAGAAGCCAGTCAGTTGAGACCGAGGTTGTAGAAGAAGAAGCACTTACAGTTTACGTTTATCGCCGACAAGACCATCTTTGGCCAGGCTTTCCTCATTCTCCGGAGGAATATGCTGAATGAAGTGGGGAGCAGTCAGCTCCTGTAGCTTCTCAATGACGTCGGGATCGCCGCCTTCGGTGTAATTCTCCACCTGAGAATCTAATTCTTGAAACAGAGCCATTCCCGTCGGCGTCCTCACGAGAGCTGGACTGTCATCAAAAGTTGTCGGAGAAGTAGGGAGCTGAGCATGCTTCCTTATTGTGGGCGGTGGGATGGGACGAGCGGGTGTTCCCATAGATGATGAGGGAGAGGGATGGCGAGACATTGGTGAATGGCCATTCAACATTTTCGTCGACCCATTCGCGGTAAAAGGTATCGTTGGATCTACACGCTCTTTCCTGTCAGTAATATTGGAGAGTAACTTTTCGGCCTTCAACTCAAGTCGCCTGGCACACTGCCGTAGAAGGTGATCCTGAGTGAGGCGGTTAACAAGACTCGGGACAAGAGAGGGACGAGAACACAATCGAACCTCAGCAGAGTTATACGTTCGGCAGTTTGACCATATGAGATCAAGGTCATCTTTGAACTCGCGTTTGGATTTGTATTGTTTCTGCTTGACGCGCTTCATCATTGTCTGCAGATCCATTGGGTTATGAATCACTAGAGATCAACATTAGCCCCACATCAAAACAACGAGACGCGTATGATGCACCATCGTAATAGTCTGGTACTTCGGATTTCGTAACAGGCTTCAGGAAGGCCTCAGCATCGCGGTTATCCTGGTATATTCCTCAGGTGTTTAGGAGAAATAGGATCACGTGATCACGTACAATCGTTACTGTTCGCAAATCTAGTAGCACCCCTTCTAATGAATCATAAAAGGGATCGGTAAACTTGTTCTCAGAAGATTGATTCTAAAGCGAGTTGAACTGCAGTCAAGGATAAAAGAAGGCCAGTAACGTACCCGAACTTCTTTCACTGATGTTAGCAGTAGTTTCAGGTCAATTCCGGATGCATTCTTGACATTTGAGTTTGTCAAGGTGCGTAGCAGATTCTGTTCAATGAAAATGCGTCAACTCCGGGGATGGATGCTTTAAAATGAGCGAAGGACGGACATTCATCTGACACGGAGGTGTGCAAGGTGGTCGAGGACAAGATCAATTCGAACTCCGCTCAAAACTCCGGTCCGAACAAATAAAAGGAATTGCGGCCGACTGCGCTTTGCTTCCCTTCCCCTGCCGCCCCTCGGACTTCTCAGAAGTAACTCGCCTGGTCTTCAAATTTTCTTCGTGAGCCCTAAGGCCCTTCAAACACGTATTCAAATCGTATTTTGGATACACTACGTATGAGCTACTAGGAATTTTAGGCATGGTGTGTATCTCTACTCCGACTCAAGTGGCAGCTCCTAGAGTTAGGTTGAGTCTTCTATGTTTCTTGGTCCTTGTTGCTCAGAAAATATATGCCATGATAACAACATCGTTCACCTGGGTTTATGCCCCATGATTGCTTCACTTGCCTCTCCAGAGCAGCTCTCGCATGGAGGTGACTTGAATCTTAGGCAAGATGCTGCATTATCAATTTGCCATGAATAGGAGCTATGAATTTCACGAGGCGTAAATGTTTGTTATAGAGAATTCCTAATATCGCTACCAGCCGTTTTGATTTTGGTATGGGCTTGCGATGTAGGAAGCACTGCTGCCAAGGAGAACAGAATGTTGCAATGTTTTAGGAGACTGGAATTTGAATAGTCTTCTAGGGAATCTGTTATATCACTGCTCTGTAAACAGGTTTGTGATACTTATTGTATAAAAGAATTTGAAGGCCACCTCCGAGCCACGGCTGGACGGACCGGGCTGGTGTAGCTCTCTACGGTGTCACGACCACGTGCTCGCTCAACGTTCAACCATCCTCTTTGCGAGACCTAGGGCAAGCTTATCGCGTTACACTTCTGAAATGCGCTTATGCAATTTCGACCCGCATGTTCCTGGTTCGATCCTAACTCCTTTCATATCTATCTCTTATGGGAAAGACGCGATGCCATTACTGGTCTCCAGACCAAGTACATTAAAGGTGTGTCCTTCTGTCGTTCGAAGGCGCTTTTTCTGCCTCATTAGAACTGATGGAGTTATTTCCACTCAATTATAGGAATTGAAATCCATGGTCTGTACAAAGTACAACCTATCTCTTCAAACCGAGGAAAGTTTATACGTTTATATCCCTGCGGCACATTTCGGACTTAAGGAGGACACGATGATCGAAGATGATTTGTATGAATCTATTAAAGAGAATCTGTCAAGGCTTGTTTTTTATGTTGGCGAAGGATGTATGTTCTGGACTCATCACGATTTTCACCCGTGGTATGCTTTTGTTCTAACGCCATGGTGGTCGATAGGTAAATCTGCGAACGAGACCTCTCAGCTTCCAAAGTCAGAGCCAACTTCCCCAGTTTCACGCCGATTATCCTGTTCTGAGGGGCCTACTGCATCTGTAAATCAAGACCCAATTCCAGTCCAGGAAGAGCCTGAGGAAGTTATCTTCTCTTCGACGATTCCACAGGAACCCCAGGCAGTACATCAGGAGGAAGAACAACACTTAAATCAAACGCCCATCGCAACTCCATCACCACAACCATCACCTGTCAAACGCAAAGGAAGGCTCATTCTCTCCGACGACGACGAATCAGATGGCGAGCGAAATGGGCTACGTACAGCCTCCAAAGATCGAGTGTCACAACCAGAGAAAGAGGCATCCCAAAGTTCTATCATGATTGGGCTGAATTCCAGCACGGTGAGAGATCAGTCTAGATCGACAAGAGACAGTCCAAAGACGAAGGTCACTGGTCTGTCTCATCTTGGTTCGCCTGGTTCGTGTTCCTCTGTTGCGGGTCATGATTTCGGTTGGTCGTGGATGTTAACAATGGTTACCTTTGCTAGTGGGGTTCAATGAGAGCAAGAAGGCGGTGATCAACGAGGATCCACTCCTGCCAAGTACGTTTCCTTATCAGGTTCATTTTCCTGTTTAATCACAACTTTGTCACAGCGCCAACTTCATCATTTGTCGAAACTACCGTTAAGCAGGAACGGACCTCCTTCATCACCTGTACGTATCCTACTCTTTGTGACCACATTATCCTACCCATTCTGTCTCTAACTTCCTTGTATAGCAACAACAGTAGGATCCTCACGACGCACGCCTCCCATGAAAGATGAAAACGAGGCGTTCCTTGTAACCATCGCCCATCGTATTTCTGAGAAAGAAGTAAAGTGCAAAGTCAGAGGGAGGAACACGATCAAGAAGGTCATAGATGGTGCCTGCAAGGGCCTCAAGCTCGATCCTCATACGTTCGTGTTTACTCCTTTTCTTGCCTGTACTGTCTATGTTCATGCTTACTTGTAACACTCGTTATGTAGCACTCAACTCTATCTTAACGTTACATATCAAGACGAGCACGACGAAGCTGTGACAGAAAAGTATGCTTGTCAGAAGCATGAGACTGTTTCTCAAGCTGGAATTCGGGAAGGTGCCAGGTTAGAGTTGATAGCTGATGGGGAGGAAGACTCGGAATGATTACGGGGTTAAATCGTGGCGACTAGAATGCTATTTTCCTTGCTTTGTAGCTTTGCTTCTTGCATATATAATTCAAGTCTCCGAGCTTGGAGTGTGCATGTGAATATACTAGATTGGTGACAATAATGAAGCCGGAACCTTGCAGTACTGTAGAGTAATAATTAATATGAATAAAGGTGCAAATATGCAAATCCCTGGAGATAACAATGCTTTGATAGAACAGGATTCCTCTCTAGGATAATTAGCCAAAAATGCTAATATAAATGCTACTATAATATGTTGAATGAGACATACGCCTCGTATACAATCCACATATGTGATCATACATTAGTATGTATTTATCTATTTATCTTACTACTCCTATCATT
>CEMT01387074.1:0-11307 GCA_900068985.1 Pterula multifida
GACGACGACGACGCAGACGACGGGCAAGGGGAAGGCACTGCATCGAAAGCCTGGGTCCTCGCTGTATTCTTAGACTCTGAGGGCAAGGAATGGCGCTTCCAGCGCATGTTAGGCTCAGTTTTCCTCCGTTCAACATGCTGTACTGATATAATATCATAGAATATCCATTTCTGGATCGTCCGAATACAAGCTCAACGGCAAGGTCTCCACATACTCTGCCTATAATGAAACTTTAATATCACACAATATACTTGTCAAAGCCAAGAATTTCCTCGTCTTCCAGGGAGATGTTGAAGCGGTTGCTTCTCAGTCCCCACGGCAGCTTACCAGGCTAATAGAGCAGATAAGCGGCTCGCTGGAACTTGCTCCCGAATATGAGAAGGCTAAAGAAGCGCAAGATAAAGCAACAGAGAGCGCTACACTGAACTTTAATAAGCGGCGAGGTATTGCGGGCGAAATCAAGCAGTACAAGGAGCAGAAGAGTGAGGCGGAGAGGTTTGAGAACCTTTTCCAGGACAGGGTGCGAATAGTGCTTGTAATCTGAAGATTACGATACTTAATTGACCTCTCGTAGGACGACAAGATATTGCATCGTATTCTTTTCAAATTGTTCCATATAGAGGAATCTATCGAACGGAATGCCCGGGATATCAAGGCCAAGGGTAAAGCACTTGCTGGGCTTCGTGAGCAGCATCAAGTCCATGAAGGAGCTCTTGGTAAGGCCCGTGCAGACCAAGCCAAGGTTAGGAGTATCGTCCAGCAGAACGAGAAGCAGATCAAAAAAGCCGAGAAAGCGCGTGCTGACAAGGTAAGATGTCGTGAGTCTGGTTGTTCAAGTCCAGCCATTCAACCTTCACGTAGGATCCCGACATGACTGCTCTCGATGCCCAAATCAAACACTCCGAACGCAAGAAAATCAATGCGACGAAGTCGAAGACTGAATGCAACAAAACCATAGACACCATGAGCACAAAGTTGGACAATCTACGAAATGAGCTTGCAGGGGTAGAGAGAGCTGCAGATGCGGCCCAAGGTGGATACAGTATTGTGTAATTGCACTTTCCAAGCCACTGACTCAGGACAAATACTTCTCACAGAGCTCCAGAGAGAAAAGTCAGGACAAAATTTGTCCCTTAGTCCAGAAAGCTTGGAGGAATATCGGCGATTGTAACTTATTTTTCACTGGAGCTCAGATGCATGCTAATCATCGCAAAAGACAAGCTTCCGCCAGCGTTTTCGCTGTCGACGAGAGGCAAATGCACGAGGCCCTAACCCGAGATGAGAAGTCTGCAAGCCGCTCACGCAACCAGTTACAAGAGAAGCGAGACACGCTGCTAGAGAAAAAAACTCGGCTACTCTCTGACCAACAGGCTCTAGAAGAAGCTGAAACGGAAGTAAGCCAAGTTCCAACCATTTACAGAGTCTGGTCTCATCACCACCATCAATGCAAAGCTGGATGAGAAGATAAAGTCCCGTCAATCCGAGCTCTCTCACTCTAAAGAAGACTTGCAAGCCAAAATCTCGGAGCGGATGAGGATAAAGTAACGTAGCCCTATCAGGTTAACTTTCTCTCCCTGTTGATATCATTACTAGACAACTTGAGGCTGAGACCAATGAGAAACTTCTCGACGTGCAAAACAAGCTACTGAGTGCTGGATTGGAGAGGAATGAAAGTGAGCGCGAGGCTAAAATGAAGGAGAACCTTGGCAACTTGCAGAGACTATTCCCTGGTATAGTTTTTTTATATACTTCCTGTCCATGATTGCTGTCTTCTCACATAGTTCTGCTACCTCAGGTGTTCGAGGGCGAGTAGTAGATCTCTGCAGGCCGATTCAAAGGAAGTATGAAACCGCTGTTTCGGTGATCTTAGGGCGTAACATCGATGCGATCGTAGTAGATGAAGAGAAGACTGCCATCGACTGTATCGATGTAAGTCCTGCATAATTACGCCTCGTTCTGAAAGCTCATACTTGATTTTCAGTATATGCGTAACCAACGTGCTGGACAGGCCACATTCATCCCATTGGATACAATCCAGGTCAAGCCCATTAATGATCGCTTCCGCACATTTTCCAAAGGTGCTAGGTTAGCGATTGATGTGATTCAGTACGACGCCGTTGTGGAACGTGCTATACACCATGCATGTGGGAACGCTCTCGTCTGCGATACAATGGATATAGCAAGATATGTCTCCTATGAGAGAGGCCAAGAGGTTAAAGGCTCGTTTCCCTGATCGAAGTCTCACTTATCCATAGAAGCACTGATGCATGACATTAGCTGTTACCCTCGAGGGCACAATCATCCATAAGAGTGGGTTGATCACTGGTGGGCGCAGTAGTCATAATACGAGCAAGCAATGGGACGAGAAGGACGTTCAAGGTCAGCTCTTCACTCTATATCACTATCACATATAACTGGACTTTTCCACAGCTCTTATCCGCAAACGCGATGGCTTCCTGTCGCAACTTCGAGAACTGAACAAGCAGAAGCCAAAAGAAAAGACAGATGACAGCCACATTTCTGAGATAGGTCGATTGGAGTCTATTCTAGGCATCAGCAGAGATGAGATGGTAATACCTCCATCCACCTTGATCCTTCCTTCCTTATTCACAGCCAAGCCTTTAGAACGCTTTACAACTCAGACTGTCCGGGATTACGGATGAGCTTAAGCATATAAACAAAGAGCTCAAGAAGGTCGAACCCGAGCTGCGTAAGGTATGGCATCTCAAAGTCTTATCTTCGGCTAGTGATTCACTATTATTTAGGTAGAAGATAGTTACACTCAATTCTGCGGACGAATTGCGGAATTAAAATCTGTGATTGACAAAGCCGAGGACAACATATTCTTTGATTTCTGTCAGAGGATCGGTGTCTCTCACATACGTGAATACCAGGATAGTCAACTCAAGCTTGCAGAAGAAGAGAATGAGGCAAGATTACGGTTTGAGATGCAAATAAAACGCCTGGGTCATCAGTAGGTTTACCAATCGATCTCCTGTACTAATTGTTACTCAGTGAATTCTCTTTTTAGAATTGAATTCGAAGATGAACAACTTAAGGCTTCAGAAGAGAGGTTTCAATCACTTGCAAGGATAGTTGATGGAGAGACAGCTACTCTTGCTAGATTAGAGGAGCGAAAACAGGCGCTTCAGCAGGAAGTTGCTACAATGGATCAGCAACTTCTTGACCTTCGTGCAAATCACGAACATGCAAAGGAGAATTTAGAGGAGGAAACCAAGAATCTGGAACAAGTGAAGAAGACAACTATGAAATCTGTCAAAATCCTTGATAATGCTACCAAGGAGATTGCCAATATGGTGGGTCTCTCTGTTGTTTTTTTTCTAGCTCTTTATAGAGGTGCTTATCGCGTCTAGAATGATGAGATAGAGAAACTCTCCGTGGAACGGTCTGCAATCTACAGGAAGTGCAGAGTTGAGGAAATCCATGTTCCGCTGTTACAAGGGAGTCTCAAGCGTGTTCCAATGGAGGAGGTAAGTTTGCTTGTGGCTGCTTCTACTTAACTCACTGATCGTTGATTCAAACACAGCATTTTACAGAAGAAACTGCTATGGATGTAGACGAGGATGAGAACTCTCTTTCTCGCCCGCGCCGTGGTGAGGACTATGGCATAGAAGTAGATTTTTCATCTATCTCCGATGAGGAACGAGAGGTGAACCCACATGCAGCTTTATGAATTGTTTTGTTGACGATTGATAGGATGGCTCACCTGCTAAATTGGCCGAACTTGAAGCAGATATCGCAAAGCTAACGACGGAAATAGAGAACATGGCACCGAATATGAAGGCAATGGACAGGTTCTTTTCAATTCGATTGGTTTCTTTCGAGTTGACCTGATATTCGATTTAGACTGAATGATGTTGAGGCAAAACTGATAGAAACTGAGAAGGAGACGGAACAGGCAAGGAAGGAGTCCAAAACTGCAAGGGAACGCTTCGCTGAGATCAAGCGCAAAAGGTTAGTTCTGTAGCTGAGATATTATTCGCATCTTACCCTCGATGCATTCCACAGATGCGATCTATTCAACAACGCCTACAATCACATCTCAGAGCGCATCGATCAGGTCTACAAGGACCTGACGAAAGGCAAAGCTGCGCCTATGGGAGGTGTCGCCTATCTCAGTCTGGAAGATAACGAGGTAATGTAATTCATTGGTATTGTGAACATCGTCTTACTGCTGTATAGGAACCTTATCTTGCAGGAATTAAGTACCATGCTATGCCTCCTATGAAGAGATTTCGAGACATGGAGCAACTTTCTGGAGGGGAGAAGACCGTTGCTGCATTGGCTCTTCTATTTGCGGTTCATAGGTTGGTCCTCTACACCGAAACGGCCTGTCTGTTCTGAGATTCGATATTCACAGTTACCGACCAGCTCCGTTTTTTGTGCTCGATGAGGTAGATGCAGCATTAGATAACACTAATGTTGCCAAAGTTGCCAATTACATCAAGTCACAGGCCTCCTCTGCCTTCCAATTCGTCGTTATCAGTCTCAAAAGCTCTCTCTATGAACGCGGTGATTCCCTTGTTGGCATCTTTCGAGATCAGGATGTCAATGGCTCTCGAACACTGACTCTGGACGTAAGTTTGCTTAGTTTTTTTTCCATGCATACTTCCTTGCTCAGCGTGATTTGTAGCTAAGTCAATATGATGACTGATATCAAGAGAATCGGTTTACTGGATTATTTACAACTTCGCAATTCGAGACGGGGGTCGAACTGTATTATATTGTACGATATAAAATGCAATCCAATGGTGATGAGGTAACTGCCGGTTATATGGATAGATAGCAATAAAAAAAAACACAGATCGGTAGAACTGTGAAAAGGAGCGGACAATCGGGGGCAAGAGTCCAAAGTATTAGGGATGGTCGGCGAGCGTGGGAGAGACCATATCGTTATCGGCACCAAAGGTGAAGCGTCGAGTTGGATGGGGCCGGGATGCCTGCGCACCTTCGAATACATGTGGATGGGATTCCTCTGCTGAAGTGCGTCCATCGAAGAAAGCGTCAATGATTGACATGTGGGCGGGAATCGAAGTGCGATCTGGCGGGGATGGAAAGTCGGACAGTCCGGACATTCTGGACAATGAGGTAGAGGATGTCATCAAACTGGATCGAGTCAAACCGCTTGTGCTAGTGCGGGAGAAATTATGTGCAGACAGAGGAGGCTGCAAACTATCACGGGGCGGTGCATACATATCTGGTAAGCTACGTGTCTTGCTTGGTTCATGGCTCGGGCTATGGCCTTCCTCGTGTACTAGGGACAGACGCTGGGAAATACGGTGATCGCTTATATGGACTGGAGGAGTTGCGGTAGCTTCAACCAGTCCGAGACGGAGAGCTGGGTCAAGATTGAGCTCAGAATCTGGATGAAAAGGGTTACTTACCATGATCATCTTCCGACATACCCTCCACCGGTGATGACGCTCGAGAAGACTCTATGTCCTCTGGAACTGTATTAGAAGGTCTGAAAGCTTGGATTTTATGATGAGGCAGCTGAAGAGGTCTTGTGTCGAAGGTTCCCGTATCGTCATGATTGTCAGGCTCCAGGACAAAGTGAAGATTACTGGTCGACTGAATTTGTCGTAGATCGCTATATTCAGAACCGTCCTGCCGGCCCATGGCTTGCATATGCGCTAGTTCTTGGCTGAGTTCGCGAGTCAGACTAGTTAGACCACTACTTGCAGTTCTTCTGTTAGACAGGCTACTTGTTGCAGATGTCGAAGGTTGTATATCTCGACTTATTTGGGATACATTTGGGCGATAGAAGAGATCACGGAAAGTATCCATGTCATCGAAATTGCCCAGTGGAGGAGGTGATGTCGATGGTGAAGACGGGCTTGAGGCAACTTCTCCTGAAGAGTTGCGTTGATTGAGAGGTGGCCGTACGCATTGAGTACTGCCTTCTAACAAGGAAGAGCCGATGGATCCAATGGTAACGTGAGAAGGTGAGATCGACTTTGTGGGGCCTACAGAGTGAAACGGCTGGGTCACATCATCTTGAACTGCTTTCCGTTGTACAGAGAGGTTCCCACTGAGTTCTAAGGTTCCAGCCTGTAAATCACCTTCCGCAAATCCAACACCCATCTCATCTGACATAAGACCGGCGTCGTGCCCTTCACTTGTTCCAAGACCACTGTCACGACTACCGGGCTCCAGCATTGAACACGAAAGTGCCTCTCCAATGCTGACGCGATCGCGGTATTTCTTCTCGACGCGCCTCAGCGAAGGATTGACAGCCAAAGGGGCTGGGGTGATTTGAGGGTTGTCCTCGAGTTCGTGGGGTAGAATCTGTTGAACAATACCTGGTTGGTCTTGGAACCATACTTCAGAAGTCGGTGACATATTACTATCAAATCGAGGGCAAGCTACGAGCTTCGTATCGCTGTCATTCGCTGTTGCATACGGATGTCTCGAAACAGAACCATGAGGAAGCGACCGAAATCGATTGGCGTAATCGCCGCTGTCAGTCTCATACTTGATAGGGTGTGGCCCAGCAAAGTTCGATGTGAGTACGGCAGATTGAAACTCTGTGTCATCCTGAGGGGGGCTGCTTTCCGAATATCCACCTCCTTGGGCGTATGGATGTGAGGGTAACCAAACAGAATCTGGATCATAAAACCCCGGAGGTGGGGTGGAAATGGCGATCCCAACTTGGGAATCTGTTATACCGGATGGGGTAGGGGAGGATGATAGGTCACCGATGGGAGACAAGCGTTCTACGTGAGGTATCAGAGTGTTGCCAACAGGTGCGTCTTTGCTGGACATGCCATCCTCACGAATCTCATGCAGTGGAGAGACTAACGGTTCAGTAGAGAAACCGCAAAGAGCGACTGAATTTTTGGCATTATTGATTGCTGACCTACTCCATGAATCGTCGCGAGAATGTGGTTGCTTGTGGGTTTGGCTTCGGCTCGATGCGCTTGACATCGTCTTCGATAATGAACCTTTGTGAGAATGAGAGAATCTACCAGGATTGCTATCTTGCTTTGGTGCCGATATCACAACGGTAGGCATCACCCCTTGATTCCCTAACAAAGTACGAGCTGCAAGGAAATCGAGAACTCCGTCTGGGGCTTTCTTTCGACCAGCGCCCAATGATTTAGAGCGCCTACGAGAAAACATACGAGACCGAGAATTCTGAAATGAATGGGTGGCTTGGTTATGCCAAGCTAGACGTTGTTCGTCTAGTCGCTTGCCTTCCTCAATAACACTTTCAGGGAGTTAGTGAATTTTCTTGTGATAATAACTCAAAATGAGGCCTCACGTCAATAGGGATGGAATTGGACTGGGTAAAGCCAGATCATCCAGAGCGAAGCTTCTGGGCCGCAATACCGTGAGCCCTTGAGATGGCTGTTTCTGTCGCCCTGATGTTGACTGAGCCCAACTTGACGGTGGTTGCTCAGTTTGAGGATGAGAATGATCTGAACCGAGTTCCCTAACGAGCGAAGGGGGCTCGGTAGGGGTTTGTTTATGTAGCTCTGCACGGGGGTGCAGATTATCAGCTCGCTTATCAGAAATTACGAGTCCGTTATTCTGGCGTATTTCAGCCATGGACCGAGAATGTGACAGTACACGAGACGGCAATCCACGCCCTTCGACATGGTGTCTACCTGCCTCATTCTGAGATAGAGGACTCCCGGGCGGGCTAACAATTCTGCCGCTAGCTCCTCCGCTTTGTTTCACTTTAAGTCGAGGCCTAGGAAACAACAGCGCATCACACCATGTCTCTGCAGAAAACCAACGGTCCTTGAATTTTGGTAGAAGCGAGGGTTTACCCTTCCGGAGGTTAGGAGTGGACGTGGACATATGGAGAGATGGAATTACTTTTGGGGGATTGTGTGAAAAATTGAACGCTGCGCCGACGGGGGCGCTGAGAGGGTTGGAGGTGGATGGTGGAGATTGGGTTTCACAAGATAAATACGCGGGGGAAGTTACATAAGTGTACGGGTGTGGTGCTGGTTTGCTTGATGGGAAATCCTGCAGCGGTACGGGCATCGAATATGGGGGGGACTGCGACATGTCATGTTGAGTTTGTCTGGAAGAGTGTAGGGTATCCGTGGATTCTGGTATTGAATCCGATTTGTGAACTGCGTCTGGGGGAGATAAGAGTCTCGCAACAGTACCGAAGGAAGTGTTCTGATGTGATGCTGATGTTGCAGGCCCCTTTTTACCAAAGATCAATGAACTGAACGATGATCGCCCCTTGAGAGAATTATTCGAGGACGTCCTCTGTCTCGGAGAAGGGCTGCCTCCGATGCCACCAGAAGCGTCCAAACTGATGTAAGAGGGTATAGGGACGGAAGTGGTGTTTGAACCAAAGGCTTGTCGAGGGGAAACGTTGGTGCTGGTTCGACCAGGATCAATGGTTCCGGAAGATTTGGTGAGATTAGATACACCAGAGATGGTGCGAGTTCGCGCTCGTCCTCTAGCGCTCTCTTCCTCACGCTCGTTCCGGCCTTGATCCTGCTTGCGGTGCTCAGCATAGCTGCTAGTGGTAAATTCATCCCAGCTTTCTCGTTTGACATCAGAACATGACTGTTCTGGAATCTCGTATGGTCCCGTGTAAGGAATGTACCAGTCCTCATAAGTCTGTGATTGCCCTTCTGAACCAGAATGAATTCCCTGAGGTAGGGGTTTGGAGCTTTTGAGACCGAATCCAACGAAACGAGTTATGCGTGAGGAGCCTGGCACCGAGCTCTGCGTTTTAGTTGTCATTAGGAGAAAGGGGGGTTGCACGATAATGGTAAGGAGAGAAGAACCAAATGAAGAAGTGATGTGAAGAATAAGTGATGAGAATGGTTGGAATAGAATAAGTTTGATGGGGATGCTCAATGACAGTTGTACATTGGAGAGATATGGCTAAGGGTGCCGGACGATGCTCTAAATGTTGAATGGGAGAGAAAATGAGGGAGGTTAGCAGACGATTACAGAATGGCAGTGACCCACAGTGAGAACAAGTGAGTACAGACTATTTACTTTGCTGCCAACTTGTACCAACCACATCAGCGCTCCAAACTCACAACCTCTTATCTTGCGCTTTCCCAGGAGGAATTGGTAATCAATTAGATTGTCATTGATCAGTATTTGATATCAAAAAAGTCAAATACACGACTCCAAGTGTTCAAACGTTCAAAAAACATTCAACCGTGGTAAGAACGAAACGGACAAGGACACGGGAATTTGATTATCGTACTCCCTCTTCCCCTTTGAACCATCATATACCTTGCCAATGATATAAAACTTGGCCCTGTTGCCAGTGCTCCCTCAGATTTTTGAATAAAATTTGTATATTTAATCCACTTACGGTGCTGTTATCTTTTTGAACGAGTTTGCGATTCACAAGTGCAATCAAACATTTATTAACGCGGGCTTGAGCTAAGTCGGGCTTTACCAGGTCGATTACTACAAAAATCAGTAACGAAAAATTCTGTTCACGTCGAAGTTCACTTTACATCTGACGGTCTGGTTTGGCCCATCCAGTAAACCCTCGATAACTGCCTCCATGCTACTACGAAGACTCTGTGCTCATTTAAAGGTAATCTGAGGAGAAAGGGGAAAAAAATAATCAAAGCTTACAGGGTCACCCCCCCTGAATTCCAATGGTAAAGAACTAATGATCTTTTCTAGTTCCATCTAGCAACGATCAACAGTACTGGTGTTGGTATTCGTATTGGAGAGTAAGGGAAAGCTTACTGATCTCTCTTTCTTCTCCTTCGCACTCAACTTCGGTTTCCCAATTTTCTTTTTCTTATTTGCTGTTTGAAGTCTAGGAGCAATCTGTGTCTCAATACGCGTGGTTTCTGCTATTGATTGTTCAGCAGCCATCAAGTTAGCAAGTCGTTCTTGCTCGGCGATTCGCTGGGCTTCTGCTGTTGCTTTGGCAGCCTCCATAGCTCGAAGAGCATTTAAACCTGGTGTTAGTGTCAGATCAAAACCAGTAAATTTTTGAGGTGTCTTACGAGATCGCTGTCTACTTGTAACAAAGGAGATCTCTGTCGGAGCCTGCAAGTAGGCGGGGTAAACAAGTTGTTGAGATTATGTTGTTTGAAAGCGCATGAAACACCTCTGGCCAATCAGTCGTGAGAGCGTTCATGTCCATGACATAAAGCCAGCTCGCAAAGGACTCATTGAATCTTGAAAGGGAGTCTTCAAGCAGTCGAAGGGCTTCCAGATTTGAGAGTATAGTTTCCGTCTCATCTACAAATTCCGACATCGCGGGCTCAATAAAACCAAGTCCATGAGGTGCGCCTGGGTTCGATTGAGATTTGGAGAGTGCAAATAATGAGCCCTGAGATACACGTCTGAGGGGTGTTCGATGCTGAGGGATCATGACAGATTTGAGCAAACTTGAACTTGGGGATGTACAAGTAGTTGACTATGATAGTAAGAGTCAGAATTGAAAGAAATGAAGCACGTGAGCGTGGAAGGTAAATTGGATCGGAGCCGGAAGCATAAATAAGAACATCCCCACGAGACGAAGCTGTCGTGTCTTTCCCCACACTTGAAGCTTTCCAGCGGCTTCTTCTTCTTTCCATCGCATTCCATGCCACTTCTTATAGCCTGAACTGCGCTCACTGCCTTTGGTTCCAATCTTTATATCTTACTTGTCAGTCATGCTAATCTTCAATGCTATTTACATCCTATATATCCTGACTTGTAGTAGACTACTTGATTCCGCCTTGGGCGGTGCATCCAAATCCTGGTTCCACTGGGCCTGACTTTCAACGTTTTGTTCCGTATGGAATGTTTTTCTGTGAATACCTGCAATGACGAGTTAGACCATCTGGAGGGCATCCAGCTTAGGTCATTCAACGAGAAGTATGTCCCCTCGTTAGCTCTGCAAACCGAGGGCTTGTAACTCTTACCTCTAGTGAACAAACCCCGTCGTCTGGGACGACTACTCTTCCGACACCCAATGAGATCCAATTTCCATTGACCGTTGATGAAGGAGAGAACGATCTGTAAGATGAGGCCGTTTCTTGTGATTCCATGGTTTAACGACCTCGTTAGCATCCTGGTTTGGGGGTCACCCGAGCTAGAACCTAAAGAAGAAATCCCTTTGCCCTCCGCACCACGTCCGAAGGACCTTGATTCTTTTACGGATGGAACTGGCGCTGGAAGCTTTGACTTTTTATCAGCTCATCCTGGTGAGCTCTTCCCCCCTGTGGACGATCGTCATCTCGCAGTGCTGGAGTCGGACCAGAGTGACCATATGGAGTCTATTGTCCTGTGGAGAGAAGACGTCCGACAAAGTGCACTGCTGGCTTGCAAGCCGCTTGAAGTGGA
>CEMT01387076.1:385-12791 GCA_900068985.1 Pterula multifida
ACCAATTCCCACACACCATCGTCCTTAGACACCCTCAACCCGCCCCACACTATCCAATCTCCCAGCGCATCCACCTTCCTAGCCCCCTTACGGTACTCCTCAGCTTTCTGCTCGTCTTTCAAAGTTACCATTCGTCGCGCAAATGATTCGTCTACTCTTCGTCTCGTGAGCTCGTCAAAGAACTTGGCCTCCTTTGCTATTATGTAGTTACGGAGTCCAATGTGAACGCCTTCAATGACGTCCTTGATTGAGGCCGAATCACCCTTTGGGGTGATGCTAATCTGCCATGGGAATATAGGAGGAGATGGCGAGGAAATACGAGCGAACCCTCCGTGATTAGGCAACACCTTGGGTACGATTCGGATTCGGATTACAGGGGTGGCAGGAAGACAAGCAGATATTCCTACGTCCTCCTGGTAGAGAGGTCTGCCGGTGCAATGACCGTTCGCAAAAGCAACGACTTTGATATTGTGCGGGCCGTCGCGCAAATTGTACTGGAGCCCGGGTGGATCCGATTGGGCGAGCAAGGGATGGATATTGGTAGAGTGAGACGTGACCGTAGAGAGCCTAGAGGGCTTTGGGGACCGAGAGGGCTGAGAGGGTTTGAAGGTGGCGGGGTTAACGCCCGAATGGTGGTGGTGGTGAGGAATGTACCAAGGCTGGGTGCTAGGGGAACACAACTGCTGTTGCGGTGAGCTGTGAATGTGGATAAGCGGCGACGGCAATGACGGGGGCGTCAATGGCATTGAATGCGTCGAAGCGGGGGAGTCTGAGTCTGCGAGAGGAGGTCGCTCGTAGATAACTGTCACTCTGCCTATATCGTCGTCTGCGAACCTGACTCTCTTCTTGGAGAGACTGGACGAGTCAGACGAGGGTGAACCGCTGTGTGACCTGCTTGAAGAGCCTTTGCGTAGCTCCTGGATATTGTGAGAAGACATGTCGCTAGCTGTGGACTGCGGAGAGAGGAGAAGTTGTTCGTTGTAGGACCGGATGGCTGAGAAAAGGTCTGATGGGGGCAATTGGATTGAGAGACGGATTGGGGTCAGAGGAGCGGGCGAGTGAGTAGCAGATGACGGGAGAGACATGGAGAAAGGGAGGGAGCTATATAAGACTGAGGCATAGTTGGATGTGGAAGGAGAGAGCATATATATCATATACAATCTATACTTACTGACAAAAATGTAATCAGTAAAATATACAATAAGTAAATAATTTATTCTGCGCCACAGAAAGTGGCAATGCAAGTCACTAACAATTTTGTATTCACTCTTCAGCGCAGTCATTGTCCGGATCCGAACTAGTTCACCTTCTCAGGCTGCCATCCACAATTTATCTTCAGTGTCTCTTAGTACCCCCTTCCACCAAATACCTATCCTGGACTGCCCTCACCAAATCTCCATATGACACCCTCTGACTCCGCTTTCCAATCTTCTCCCGCAACTACTAAGTATCACATGTACCCCTCATCCATCACGATCGTCCTACCAACCTCCTTCGCTCAGCTGATCATCAATCCCCCCACAGTCTGTACCAGAAAAAGATTGACAATCTAGGCGCTGCGGAGATGTCATTCCCAATAACACCCAATTGGTATTAGGTGGTTCTTTCGACACTTATTGAGTATAACATTCCCTGACTCGATCAAATCATATGATGCGCCGCACAGGGTCAAAGGCGTCGGGAGCGCAGTCGGGATTGATATCGATGCACAGCTTCGAGATAACTACGCTCGATTTAGTTCGTGTACTGCTCACCACCACGAGGTCCCCTCTGCACTCCGTCAACCCACACACCTTGATGATCTCATTCTCATGAAACAACTTCTCTCCAAAATTACTCATCATGATGCTGGTCTAACACTTGCTCATACCGACTTTCCCAGATTCCTCCACCCCGAGGTTGCCTTCCACCGTTTCAAAAAAAAAAACAATTCGTTGCAAAACCAATCATGTACAATCATATAAATTTCAGATCCACGTTCTACTTTGGGTTCACGGGCTTATTCAGTTGCTACGGTGCGAGTTAAAGTTCGCGCTTGCGCTGACATAATCGGCGGAGACACCCACGGATATGCGGCCAAGTCGAACCTCTTACAACTTCCAAAGCCCCCGCTCGGAACTGCCTCTGCTCTATATTTACAAAAGCTACGATTAGTTCAAAAGTAACCATGTTTGTTCTCGGGCATGCTTTGAGTCGACCGAACCGTAGGAACTGCTGTTATTTTTATTTGTCTGCTCCTGGATTCATGCTCATATCAATCAACAATCATGAGAAATAAGCTCATGCTTTGTCCCAAAATACAACGATTGAAACAATGTCGATACTTGGATCAATCCAAAAAAACTTTTTGTTTTCAGCAGTGCGTGCTATGTGCACGGCGCGTGTAAATGTGTAACATATTATATACAGCCCTTTTTAGATCCTGATCTTGACTCTTTTGTTGTGACGACGATGATTACGGTCTCTTCAAGCCTATTTCACCAAAATGTCGTACTGATACGGGGTCGCTGTGTCCCAGAAGCAGACTCGAACGCATTCCGGGGACATGTTCTCCGGTTCTCGGATTCATACGTGGCCCAGAACCCTAATACAAGTACGTGTAATACGTAGGGCTACAGCTGTTGACCGTTTGTCCTTCTTTGAACTGTGCCGGCCTGGGTGATATGGTCAAATCTTGGCGAATACAATGTGTGGTGGAAGAGTGCTTAGGTAACTGATTTCGTTGACACAATTGTTTTCACAAATTCGCATTGAATTGCTGTGTAATGCCGAAACAAATACTTTTCTGGGCAGAACCTAGTATCCCCAGTCAAGAGAGATAATAATGGGCAAAACATCATCGAACATCTTTGTGTCGACACTTGATTGTTCGTTCCTCAGTAGAAAAAAAGTTTGTTGTAAGTATATATCATTAGACCCAGATTTCATCAAGCGAAAAGCTGTTTATATGTATCTAGATTTGCACAGAGTTGCTATTGGACGCTGAAATTTTGAGAAAGAAAACAAAGATAACCCCATTTGTGAGCAACATCTATCCCTAGTAAAGGCTCAGATTCACACAGGAAGCAATCATCGTCGAATCATCTCGTTTGTAAATTGCAATGCCCCATCACCCTTTCCGCTGCAGTGATTGTTTGTTCAGAGGAAACAAGGTCGGAGAGAAGGAACACAATGGACGCGTTTCTCGGTATAGTTGAACAATGTATGGGGTGAGAATGAAACGCTTTTAGCGCGGGCTATAGTTGATGTAGGATAACTCTTTAAACGAAGAGCAATGACAATATAAGTGAGACCGAATGTGGTAAGTTCCCACCAAAACAAGACATGTGCAAGATTTGCAAATGTGGTACTATGGAGCTGTAGCGGGGGGATCGCACAGAATAGTAATAAAGATAGCTTACTCCAAGTATGGCCGGGTGTTTGAAGAAAAACAGAGCTCCCTTAATTGTGTGTGCCCCCAATTTAATGGTACCCATCACATAAGTATTTACTTTGTGGTCGAATTTCTTGTCCACAATTGGAGGTGTGTGATTTCCGAGCCTCACCCCTCACCCGCACGGTTCGCATTGTTCATGAGTTCACTTGGATTGGGTCGACCTTCCTTTTCTGAACGGAACCCAGACCTGATTTCCCTCTGCTGATGGGCTTACGTCACGACAAATTTGTGAGCTATTAATCACGATAATCAGTGATTCTTCCAAGCATTGAGTCCATACTGAGTAAGTACATAGCATTCACTTGCTAGCGTTACTAGGCGCGAAGGATATATTGGCATTTTGTAATAGCTGATTTTGTAATAGCTGAAGCTGTTCTGCTCTTGGGTTGTGCGCCGAGCTAGTCTCTGAATAGCACAATTGTTCAATTAGGCCGTCGGATTCCGCATCATCCAAACATCAAACAGCAACGACGGTGCAGGCACTGCCAGCAGCTCCTTTCGGCTTTTCATCTCGAGCCATTGTATTCCTCTCGATCGATTGTCGCTTTAGCTCTCCTTCTACTTAGCTGTTAATCTTTAATTTCAACCGCACTAGCAGGACGTGTTAAAACTGTCGGGATGCTGTATGATACGAGCGTTCGGCCAGTACTTGGGGACGCATTGACCCGATCGGTCCTGGTTACTGGGCGTATTGTGGAAGACCGCTGATTTATAAGGCCCTTTTTTTCTGTGGAGGCGCAGCTCGCGCCTGTGCCATAGTCGTCTCGCTCGAGCTATCCAGTGTCGGCTTGTGAGCATGGCGCTTTGTTCGTAAGCATCAAGAGTGCCTGAGGAAGGCCCTTTGCCGCCTGAGCCCCAGCATCATATGCAAGGTCTCAGTCACCTTCCACATCTTTGATTATTTCTGATCAATCTTCAAACACTTGGTCTCGATAAAACTCACACCACTTGCAGTCGGATGGAGCTTGACCGGTTCGAACCAAATATGACATATCATTCAGCCGAGTCAGTTATCCAGATAAGGAAGTGTATCGTAATAGGATATTATCTACAATAGGATTCCATAGCTAGTTGGCGAAATTAGGACAATATGTTCGCAGATCTCCGCCAGAGGTCTTCGATACTGGAGTTCTATGATGTATTTGGACGGGGTAACGTAAGGATATCTGACTTCCCAGGCGTGAAACTCCACAGCTCTCTAAACTTGGCTTTATTATTACTCTGGTTATTCAATTGTACCGGATCCTGCCGTATACTTGGTTCAAGCAAACAGACGCAAGGCAAGTTCATCCCTGTCCTGCGTGAGTACTCGGCCCGCGCTTTGTTCGTGTCGAACTGACCCACGTGACCGCGTTACACTTTTGCCCTAGTTATGTGACTCGTTTTCCCTCTGAAAACGAGTTTAGATCTGCAATTTCACCAGGATAAAGCTCACGTACCGATGCGTGGTCTTCCCATATTGGTCATTACATCAATCATCATAATATTGGTGCAAAAACCATCCTTCAGTGGTGATTCGAACACCTCAGACATCGTCCCGAGTATATATCAAAAAAGATTGGAGGATGGCCCGCTGTGTAATACAGATGATACAAGAATCCTATTCCATAAGGACGAGTCGGATCTTGGAGTGCGCCAATATGCAAGGCCATCTCGGCCACTCAGATCAATCGTGTATGCACTCCACACACAATCTTCCTTATCTTTTCAAATCTTGTTCTTGCAGCAGTTCGCAAACAATCTTACAGGCCTGAAATTTTTGATCAGTTACATATTCATTGTTCTCTCCAAGTTACTCGCAACTGTTGTCAGTTCACTCTTGCATCATCTTTACAGTACGATGTGGCGATGTGGCTGACCGTTGCACATACCTAGAACACCGCCTACTGCATTGCGTAGCCCGACGGCGGTGCTACCGACTCGATCTTTGTAGGACTACCCTCTTGACTTCAGAACCTAGAGGAGCGGACACTGCTCAAACTGAGCCTGGTTCTCAGCTGGCCTCTTTGCAGCAACCCTGAATCCGGGCACTTGCGATTCAATGGTAGGCATTTCGGGGGCTTGAACTCTAGTGCCCATCCATGGAAGCTTTAGTACACGTATATTATTAGTTCGGATTCTTGGCGTAACGAAGTCGTGCCCGTATGGCGCATGTGTGCTCAGTTCGAAAAAGGTTGACTTGCCAAGTTAGGATACTCCCTGGGAAAGTCAATGAATCACATCGGCACAGTTGGCCCAGTTCTATAAACTCGCTAGACTTGCTCCTCAAGCTCCTTGTACTCGCGATTCAATGAAGATATTTTGGGGTCTTGTCCTCTAGCTATTGGTTCAGATCCTGGGGTAACAAATCGTATGGCGCATGTATGCTCTGTCCACGCAGGCAGGCTTCCCAAGTTAGGATTTGCCTGGGAAAGTCAAATGAGTCATACTAAAAGCTGGCTCGGATCCAGTTAGCTAGCTTGATCCTCAAGATCCTCAAGCTATACGTAACAGAAAAGCTCCCTGCGACTCAGACCATCAGTCCATATACTCTGACATGACTGGGATTACCTCTGAAAACGTCTGGAATGTCGTTGTTGGTTGTGGAGGCGCAGCTACAGATCCGTTGATCTTTTTGTTCGCAAGTCTGATCTAGTGCCAGTGGAAGACACCTTCTCAGGGTTTATCCATTTCGATGCAATGTGAAAATACCATTACCTTTTGCACCCCATTATACCCTATTTTCTATCCTTTGGTTCTAGGCTTTGCTTGTATTAGGATTAAATTTGGCATGAGATATACGCGGAAACTTACAGCGCACGCAAAGCTCATGACTGAAACAATAGTTAACTCCTTTCGTCTAGTCTGGGATGACGAGACGTCCGCCTATTGATGAGAACATCCTTACCTACTGCGGTGATCTATCCAGAACGAGAAATGTTTCAAAATAATTCCACAGACTTGAAGGTTTTGGGTTTTCAGATGATCTTTAGTCAGACAACATTGCGCCCCAAGCCATATAAGTAATAAAATGCCAAAACATGCTAAGGTTTAATCCTGGTCAGGAGAACAACGTTGGGGGGAGGGGGACGGCCTTGAGATATGTGGTGTATAATTCCGATCATGAGACCGCAATGGCCCCCAATTTTAGTGTCTGGGCAGGTCTTGAGTAGCTTCACTAGTGTCACCGATCGAGTATCGTACAAAAGAGCCGTTTGAAAAGTTACACAGATGATTAACCTACTCTCCCAGCCTGTAGTACTGGGTGGTGACTTAAGGCCCCTTTAATTATGGAAAAAAGGTACTTAACTATGTAATAAATTTATTGACGATAAACCCCGAGGCCATAAATGTTCAAGATATATCATCGGACCGCAGGAGAGGTGAATCGTCAATGCATAACAAGCAATATCATGGTCGGAATTGGCAAGTCCATCCATGGTTCAAATTCAAACTCCGCTCCTTGTCGGGCCTAGTGTACATGTGTTGACTGACAGTCTGATAGGTGGCCATTCTTATGCTATCAGTCACTCTTGCATTATATAGCAGCATAAAAGGATAGATTAAATGGAACACTATTACTGTCTTATGCATGTAAGCGCAAGGGAAGGACAGTTTCAGCGCAATTTCCACAAGAAAAGTCGAATTCCAGCGCCGAGTTCGTGACCTAACACCAGAGGACACACTTATAAGCTGCGATCCCTTCTTCAGATGTTCACCAGGTCTTGTTGCTTCTTTGCAAGATCAATGAAGTATCGAATTTAGGATTACGATATGTCGATATTTCTTATCGGTTGGCCTGTCACGATTACTCAACTTGACCAGAAAGGTCTGCGGAGCTTCTTCAATCCTTCGCCTGCTAACTTAATTCTATCACAAATAGTTTAGATCATGTGTGAGGGACTCCACAACTACTTGCGCGAAACGGCGAGCTTGTTAGGTGTCAAGTTTGTCAGCAAATACAGAACCCACCTGCATTGTTCAGACCGTGGACTGATTACAGGGACGAAGTCCTAGTTCCGAAGATATGAAGATAGATTCCAGTGATCTCAAATTGCCTAAAGCCTTTCAACTATATAATCGGGATTTGATGGTCCCGGGGTGGTACAAAGTCACTTGTAGCATCCACCCTGCCAATCCACATCATGAGTTCGAACTCAACGCTGGGCACAGCACCCTCAAGGTAAAATGTCACCACCTGTCCTAACATCCAAAGGCTCTGTTGTATGTTCACAGATAAGTATATCAGATCGTACTGGCAATAAATAAATACAAATATTAACCCGATGCTTTCAGTAAGGAAAAATACCATCAAATGATTGTGGGACACCGGTCATGATCACGCTTTGCTGCAAATTTGTGATTTGTTCAGACTCAGCGGAATTTCTGGATTCAAATCGAACGTGATAGTGCTTGATTGCGCAGCACGGGGGAGTTGCCGCCTTTCCATAGGGTTGAAGTCAATCTGCGTTTGCTAGGAAGTTCAAGAAGTTGAATAATAGTAGTCACCAGGAGGAGCGGACTAATTCACCTCAGCTCGAGTACCAGTGGAATAAATTAGAATATTGGAGCGTTCCATTGAATTGAGGACAGAACGTCCGTTCAAGCAAGCAAGGACAGAGTTCGAGTAAACTGTGTTGGATATATACTTGAGGTCTTACCAATAGGATGAAATTAAGCGGGAGACGTACTCCGTGGAAGCATCAAGTGTAAACCAACCCAAACGACTAGAGGACTAGAATCAGCCTCGGAGCACTATATGGTCTGGGAAACAAGGCGTGGCAGCTCACAATTATGCTTCATCGTGATGAACTAGGAAACAGGAGGTAAACTACCATGAATTTATTTCGAAGGGAATACGAGACGTACACAAATATTTGTGGAAACTGTAGAGATACTAACGAAGAAGATTAGCGATCAATCAGCGGTGAGAGGACGTGTAGTGCCTTATCAGGATTCCGGTCTCTAGAAATTTATATTCTATAATGAGGCAGAATTTCCAAAACCTGACGAAGAACGAGACGCACGAACTGTCCATTTGATGAGGCGTTCTAACAGCTCGACGGTTGACCTGCAAAACTCATGAGTAACTGGATGATCGACCTCTCAAAAAGCGATAGCTTGAAGCTCTCTCTTTTCAAGGCAATCACAGAAACAAAATAGACTTACTTGCTGAACCCAACTTCTCGCTTCGTCCACAGTATATACGAGAGCGAGACGGCAGTAAACACGTCATTGCCAGTTGCGCATGCCAGGGTTAGATTCACTGGCCACGTCCAATGTTTCATGAATTCGGCCACGTCTCCAATCAACAACAAGTTGTATGAAGAGATGAAGCCACTAATGGCCTTGCTGACTGCGAGCACTACACATACAACAGGCATCCAGTTTTGACCTGAAATCTTCCATAGTCTGTAAGCGAAGAAGGCCTGTTCACGCTATTAGTTTCTGCCTGAAACGGGACAGGATTGAAGAATACCTGAGATTGAAGGTCAATGAAGATGGACAAGCAAAACGCGATGTCGAAAGTATGTGGAAGGCGAGCAAGGGAGGCATCGTCGCCGAAATTCGTTACACACATCTCGAATAAAGCGTATCCCAGAAGAAAGGCGTTAACAAAGTCAAGAACCCTGCCGTCCGATTAGTATCAGCGTAGGCAACTGTCGATACATCAAGTTACTTAGTGCCTACCACATTAGCATAACCTGGTAGGGAGTCATGTCAGCTTGTTGAACGTTCATTCCGCAGAAGGATTTGTTTAGCTCACCATGGACTTCAACCAGGTTCTATCTCTTGGAAACGCCGTGAAGTACACCCATGTTTGGGTTGTAAAAACACCAAATAATAACGCAGAGATAAGGATCCCAATAACGACGGGACCTAGAATTGGGACTGCGTTCACCATGGTCTGAGAGGAAAATAGGGAGCTTGGAGACCGGGACGACAGTGAGGTTATTATATGCGCGCATAGTGACAAGATTATCATCACCATCTGATACTCCTGCTGTAAATCCCATTACATGGGAATGAGTCTTGAGAAATGGAGTTTATACTTCGTGAACGCCGGAACATATCATTGGCTTGAAATGAATCCAGTGTAGAGACATTCTATAGGACGAGAGTTAGACTCGGAAGATTATCATGATGAGTAGAACCAACGCTGATGTACCGTATCGAAGCCGTGGCATCGCACAACTGCAGAGATCTCCTGGAGTCACTGCACTCGGATAAAAAACATCTCGGGAATTTGACTAAGTCCGGAGACAAGCATCCGATAATGCCAGGATCCCAAAAATTACTTGATGAGGTAGAAATTTCAGAGTGAGTATGTAGGAAAGCGCAACAGTTTCACAACTTGAAGCACGGAGGTCATTCATCTTTGTCCACCTGCCAGGTTCAGAAGGAGCCGACACTACAAGACCACTGTCCTTGCCGAGCCTCGCTGTTTCGAGTCGTCAGCTTGGCGCGATAAGAAAACGGGTTCCCACCGGGTTCTCANNNTCTCATGTCTGAACCGCAGTAGCATCAACAGATGTCGAAGTGAACAGGCACATCCAAAGGTGATGGCAGTTCCATGAACAACTGTACAACATGCGTGATAAAGTTATCACGTTCTTATAATGTAGTCAAATGCTTTCTCTAATACCTGATGTAGTTACTTGTCAATATACTAGTGTAACTGGTGTTCTACCTCTTGTAACTCAACAAGAAATTCTTCTAAAATACAATAACCTTTGAACTACAGTAGTAACCTGAGTCTGCATGCCAAGCACTACTGGTTCCCATAAACTTCATAAGTATTCTAGACTGATTAGAAAAGGTTCTGCAGGCTGCCAGCTGTTCATCATGCTGCATCGCAGTGTCGCATTATATTCTCACTATCATGGACCTTAACCTGTCTCATGCCTGATTTCGTAGTAAGTAACGCTGTGAATCAGTGAAAATCCTCCGTCCTAAGTATGCTGTGGAAACCAGCCAAAAAAGTTCGGATCAGCAGTCTAAATTCCGGAAGTTATGAACGCTGGAATGATTGATTACATAATTATATCTCTCCTCCACTCCGTCAACCCTCTTCATCTTTAATCTGAATGTACGACGGCTATGAGCTCCGACGAAGAAGATTTGGACGAAGAAAATTCAGAAGCTGAACCAAGCTTCTCTTACCTATCACTTTTTGAACAACACATAGAGGACACTCGGGCACATTTACTTGGAATCCCTAACTCTGACTACTACGATGTTTCTGCCTCTCAATCCGAATCCGGTGACACATCGGAATATTGGACTGAAACCGAAAAGTGTCTTTTCTTTCATGCCTTAACGGTGCACTCTCGCTGGAGACCCGACTTGATTGCCGAATCAATAGGAACTAAGAATGCCGTTGATGTCTGTATCTATCTTGATAGACTCGAAGAGGCCGCAGACTCAGAGGATGCTGACTTTTTGAGAGAGAACTTGGAATGTGCTTTAGAAGTTTCTGACGATTGGATATCGCAGGAGGAACAGCAGGCTCGTTTGTATGCTGCATATGAGGTTGAGGCAGAGGAGCAGCGGAAGCAGGGAGAGAGGCAAGAGGAAGAGAAGAAGCGGAAGGCAGAGTTCGATAGCGATGAGGACGATGGAGAGGGCCATGATGAAAAGCGACGGAAGGAGTGGAAGGAAGGCAAGGAATTGGAATGGAATCAAGAGGACACCTTTGAACATTTGGACTATTGGTTGCTCAAACGGATGGCCTCCATGCTCAAAAACTCTGGTGGTGCGAGTAACAGCAACGCAAACACTCGGGAAACTGTCACTGTCACCGTTTATCATGCAGACGATATACTATCGTCTCAGTACTCTCCGAAAGGCCCTCAAAGATTTCCCGACGAACTCATTGATCCTGTGTTGTTTGCCTCTTCTCAATCATCCCCCTCACAAAACACCCTACCTCCTTCCAGTCACTCCCCCACGCCGCTCTCTACCCCATCCATCTCCAAATCCAGGTCCTGTTCTTCTGCTCCCACGTCCGAGCACGAACAAGAAGAAAAGGACATCCTGATCGGTATGTCACCCAAGTCCCGCCGTCGATACAAAAAGATGGTCTACATGCGTCGGAAGAGGGGTGACACCAGTACTAGTCTTGGTTTTAGCAAGCGTGGAAGGAAGGCAAAGGCCAGACTGCCTTCTCATACGGAACGAGGTAGAGGAAGACCACGGACAAGATCCCTGAGAGACGAAGATGAAGAGTGTGAGAAGTTTTCAATTGATGCAGAAGATGAAGATGTGGACGTAGATCCGCTGGAGAATCCTGACAACACGGGAGCCGACGCTGGGGGGCTTTCCTCACAGCCTTCACACCCACGGGAAGAAGTGGAATATCGTCACATCAAACCATCCGGTCCAACATTGTATTACAAGGCTCGAAATCTTCTTGGCGAACTGGACGTCAACGTTGACACCCTGGTGGAGAACGGCTTCAGTCTTTTCCACCTTGGAATGTTCGCGAAACTCATCAAGTACGTTATTTTCGTCTCTTTTTTCTAGCCCACTCTGACTATGTCACCAGCTTAAATTACAATCTCCACTCTCCCATTTTCTCGGACGATCCCTTCGGTCCCAACATCGGAATTTCTGCGGCTACCATCCGCCTCCTAGAAGCTTTCGTCGTTGATTTTGTCGAAACGATAGTCAGGCATGCTATCGTCAACCGTGAACACGAATTGGCCCTCAAAGGAACAAAAGCGTGGGGTATCACTGATACTTCTTTCGAGGAGGTAGGTTAAAAACGCGTTTTTTTCACTCCTCAGTTACTAAGAAGATCCTTTCACTATCTTAGGTGAGAACTGTGAACATATATAACGCGTTGGATACCATGGGTGTAAGTCAGGAAAAACGGAAAAAGACTACGTACTTCCAGAAGCTGATTCAAGAGTTGGAGGAGAAACACCTATCACTACACGAGAACGACGGTGAACTACGCGAGAACGACGATGAACTACACGAGAACGA
>CEMT01387080.1:20449-35814 GCA_900068985.1 Pterula multifida
CCGAGTGTTACAAAACAACTCCTAGATGTCATTTATACCCCAAGGATTCGTGCATTCAATGCTGCGAAAGAGCAATCAGAGGATCAGCGAGTCTCGAACGATATGTCGACAGCAGAATTACAAGTACACACACCCCAACTTATCATGGCAAGTGCTACCCTCAGGAATCATCTTCGACAGTTCCTATATCGGGAAAGCGGTTGGTTGAGAGGGGAAGGAACGCAAAAAGTTCGTGGAAATAATCTCCCTTCTGCGTTCATGCTTGAACGTAGTGCATTAAACGAGATGTCGGGTTCTGGTGGTGTGCTTGGTGGGATAGCGCTGCTGCATCATGTTTTAGTCGTTGAACCAGACGGGTCTGTAAAGAATATCCGAGGTGTGGCGCTCAAACCCGTGCTCCAGGCGTCAGGGAGCGAAACCCAGGATAGTTCTCCCCTTGTACAATCGAGCACAGCTGCACTGGGAACAGCCGCAGCGTCTCTTCTGAAATCCGATCATGTCCCTCCCGAAATAGCTCAGGACGCGTCTACTTCGGTCCTTGACTCCCATCATGTCGAAAGTCAGTGAAATCCGCTTCAGGTTTTGGTTTACGTGTGGCTGGTTGCTGACACTATGCTTCTGTGAATAGAATTCAGCAGAACTCAGTCTCCCTTTAATCCATGCGCCCTGGAAGCAATCGCCACGGCGTTCGCCTTGGATGTGCCATCTGTCGCATTATTGGTTCTTCCCTCTTCGGCCCCTGTTCACCGCGCCGTCTTTGATTTTCGGCAACTAGGAGTAAATGCCCTCGGCCTGGATTTCACTCTGAGCGGCCACGGACAAAGCCACCTCCTTGAAGGGGGTGCAGCAGAACAAGATAATCCGCAACTGCTGGTAGCGACTTTGGCGACGGTGCGAGGGATTGATCTACCGGAATTGACACACGTCTTTATTCTTGGTGTTCCAGAAGGCAACAAATTGCGTGGAAAATCGATCGATGCCTACCTCCATATGGCTGGTCGGGTTGGGAGATTCGGGAGAGGCGGTAAGATCATCACGGTTGTCGAGGGTCAGAATATTGCGAAAGAGACAGCAAGAGGCGAAGATGTTGAAGGGGAATACTCAGTCGTTAAGAGGCAGATGGATGATGTCACAAGAATTGGGAGAATCCTTGAAGAAATATGGGTGAAGCCTACTAAATTCGACCTGTTTGAATAGCTTCCGTTTTTGTCAATGAATCAAAATCTTTCCCTGAATAATAGATATAGTTCCGTCATCGTGGTTGTTTATTACAAGATTTATTAAAGTTGATTTTGTTGAGAGCTGCTAACTTGGGATGCATGTAGGAGTATTTGGTCTCGGATGCGAGTTGTAGAGATTTAAGATTTAGTGGTGTAGCAGCGAGTGAGGAAGTGTTGTGAGTCAGTATGGGTGGGGAATGAAGCGGACAATAGATCGGAGGTGGATATCGATACTGATATTGAATAAAATATTAATAAAATACTTGGATGGGTGGCTGTAGTTTGGTTTAAAATCCGTTCGAGACAGTGATGGATTGAAGCATGACTGCATGACTTTGTCAACTTTAGTGACTACCGAGTAACTTGGTTTTAAGTTTGGATCATTCCCTTTCTTTCTTTTCCTTTCTTTTCCTTTACGCTTCTGCTCCCTCCCGAGTCTACCCAATTCGCCATAGTACTAGTGGGTAGCGTCTAACGACAATGGGCTCTCCCAACATCCCTCTCTTCTTCCCTCTACTCTTCTTCCTCTTTCTATCTACCACTTATGCCCAGTCATCCTCCGGTCCCACGACATCGGCTTCTACGACATCGGCTTCCGCTCAATCCATTTCTCTGTCGGCCACTACCAGCACAGCTACAGTCACTTCCTCTACCCGTTCAGGCGGTAGGAACATTCAATTTACCACAACCCTCACCACAACCTTCAATGTCACTTACACTCCCACTCGTACTACCTCTTCACCAAATTCACCCTCTGCCTCTGCCTCTGAATCTGCAACCCCTGCTCCGATTACACTCGATACCAAGCTTGACCCAGCTTTTGGCGTTCTCGGAGCTCTTCTCATCTTGACTGGCATCCCGAGCGCTTTCTGGGGTCATAAAAACCGATGGTAATCTCATAATATGGTGGCAACCTGTGGCAACCCCATTGACTTCGAAGCTTCCAGGACGTCCTTCTTCTTGATTGGCTTCTATACACTGGCTTTGGTTTGCTTCGTTCTCATCACCAATTTCGGTATCCTGCCGGCCATCAATCCACCCAGCCAGGTAACCCGTGTCCATCATTCTTTGTGACGCACATCTGTCTGACTTACCGGTCATCAACCAAAAAAAAAAACATAGACTCTACGGGGCCTATTTGTATTAGCCGCTGTTGTCGCTGGAGGCGCTGGCGGGTTGATCACTATATTCTTCTGGAAGGCCGCCCAGTATTTTATTGGTGCATGGGGTGGATTCGTCTTGGCTCTCTGGATTCAATGTTTTCACCATGGTGGTTTGATTGGTCCAATAGGGTTTCGCTGGATTATGTATATTGGTGGGCTTGTATCTCTCAGTTAGTGAAATGGGAATCCGCTCTGATGGCTCACTTTCCAGGTTTTAGTGTTGTTGGATTTATACTTTGCACGATACCCCGCATCCACTATCAAATAATGTTGATATCAACATCATTCGTTGGAGCAACAGCCTTCATGCTTGGAGTTGATTGCTACACCACAGCAGGGTTGAAAGAGGTCTGTACAACTTCCTCTACGTTTGTATTGTCTGCCATGCTCACAGACTATCATCAGTTCTACATGTGGAATCTTGGTTTCATGACTCTTTTCCCCAAGTTCAGAAACAACGGCATTCAATTTCCTGTGGCACAAACTATTCAAATTGAACTGGGTCTCCTAGCAGCTGTAGCAATGGCCGGAATTGCCGTTCAGCTTCGTATTCTGGTTGTTTTGCAACGCAAGTTGAAAGAGATCCAAGGTTGATTTATTATTACACGGATAAAATAAGATCGTACCACTGAGTTGCCATTTTTATAGAGGAGCAACGCAAGCGGGACGAAGAAGCTGCTATAGAGCACACAGAACGTTTTGCTGGCTTAGAACAAGAGAAGGAGCGATGGCAGAGGGACCACCCGACTTTCATCAAGCATGGCCGACACGAAAGCGGGATATCATCCTTTCCTCTTATGAAAGACCAGGACGGTTCAGAATCTCCCACTCTTAGTGAACCCCGAGCTCGAGCACAATCGGGACTATCTGACTTTCATGCCGCTGCCACTCCTAAAGAGGAGTTGGAACGTATAGTTCGTACTGGTCAATCACCTGGAGCTCTTCCTACCCTTGATCTCGGTACAGGCATTGAGGACGATGTTCCTCAAAACTTCATTGCCTCAGAGGATGGATCGGCATCCAGAGGGTCGAGTGGTCGCCAAGGATCACGAGACACGAAGGCTTTGGGCGAGAAGGTTGCCCTCTTAAACGAGATACAGACTATTCGTCGTTCCATTGAGATGCTCAGGTCGGAAACATCGTCTGCAGGCCAGTCTTCTCGTCGTCCTTCCCTCTCTTCCAAACGGACTCTCAGCGTCGACGCTAGCACGGCGCTTTACCCTGCTGCACCTACCCACATACGCCCCCCTCGTGAACCTAACTATCGAGACAGAGTTCACTCTATGGAGCTGTCCACTCTAGCTAATTCGGCTGTGGCTGGCAATTCCATCAGCAGGCCTACAAGTGCACCACTTGCTAACAGCGAGTGGGATAACTATGTTCTCGATCGCAAACTCCTCCAGCCGCCATCTGGGATCTCTGCCCCGATACCGACAACAGCTGTTTCTGCATCTCAAAGAGCTCGTCTGCCCCAGTCTGTTACAGATGCCGTGACTCAAAGGAAAGCCCGCGAGAGCTTCATAATGGATCGAAAGGACGCTTCCGGATCTTCTTCGGATGACGTACCGCTTGCTGCCCTTGCAACAGCTCCAGAGAGGACCCACCAAAAGCAGCCAACTAATGGTGAGAATTCTGCTCCAGTTACGATTCTTCCTCCACGCAAAATCGCAGCTCCTACACCCCAAAGACCGGAAGCCAGTCGTATACGAACCTTTGAGGAGTTAGAGGAACGTCATAGGGAGAAGATGCGTGGGATGCAGGCACCAGTAACTCGACAAGAGCGTGAGCAAGCAGAACTTGCCGCGGCTAAGGAACGGTGGGAACGGAATAAAATGCTGGAGAGGAATGCAATGACAAGAAGGCAAAATGAGCAGGCGGAGATGCTAGCGAGGAAACGGCAGCAAGAGGAGAAGGGGAACAAACGACGTTCGTCAACACTGATTGATTTGTCTGCGCCTGCCGATCAAAGCAAGCCCTCCCATTCTCGACCCCTCAGTTCTGATAAACTTGCGGCTCTCAGTGGAGGGCCATCTAAGCGTATATCCACTATGAAGGTCCAGGACTGGCAAAAGTATCAACAAGAGGTTGGAGAAATTGGTCAGAAACGACCTAATCGAAATGCCGCTGTGCATTCAGCGACTGTTCCCTTCCCTGGGAAAGGCAAACGCTAGGATTGTTGATACGTATGCATATCTTTTTTTTTCTCCTCTCGATGCAAGATTTCCACGGACTTTACCCTTCGGCATTGGATACGTTTGCATTGCAATTATCTCTTTCGTTCCGCGAACAGCGTTAGTACAGTACATGGACACCTTATTTGTATAATGGCAATTCTACACTCGTTTTTGTCTGTTTTGTCTATTTTATTTGGGGTTGCAAATACCACCCCATGACCAAGACTGTTGATTGGTAGGTTGCCTCAATCGGTCTCACCCTGAACTAGGTTATATAAGGGTGTACTCGGAGGCGGCATTTCCCACTCCCCACCGAACAAGAAAATGTCCAGCATCCAGCGCTCTCAATCGACACCACACGTTCAGACAGCTCTCTCATCGGCTGGCGTCCCACGTTCGTTTTCTCACACGGCTTTGACCAAACATTTCGCATCCAAACGACGCGGCCCAGCTGTACGTTCGCGATCGTCGTCGTACGCCCACCTCTCTCGTGTTGAGAAACAGCCTGAGGATCCATTCAATCTCCATGCATTCTTTCCGGTTTATCCTACCGAAGTGGACCGAGAGTCGAATTGGGCATGGTTACGACCTGAAGTTGAGATAGTGGAAGAGAGCGGATCGGAAGACGAGAATGATGTATCACACACTCTCAATGAGCTGGAAGAGGCTGTTGATGAAACTATCCAGAAGGAAGAAACGTACAGAATTTTGGGACTTGGGAGTTTGTTTTCACACATTCAGCACATGGGTGATTTATATGGCGTCGACACGGGGTGGGAGATGACAGAAATCTTAGCAGATGACCGTCTCTTGTCGCCTTATGCAGAGGAGGTTGCGGTGGATGACCAGTCTCTTTACCTCACCCTCAGTGGCTTACGGGCCAAGGAACACAGCACATCTCCTTATCGTAACATGAAGAATGAGCACAGAGACAGGAAGGGCGTAGAGGATCATTATTTATTTTTCCAGGATGATGTCCATATTAGGTATCTGTACAAAATATTCTAGTAGAAAATAGTGAATTAAAGTGTGGAAAATTAAAAGATGTGCACGTGCAGATATTCTCATGGTGATTAGAGACTCGGAAATGTTCCCACAACCTCTGTCCGATTCACCTCTCGACCTTTCTCTTCCCTTCATCTCCTTTTCTCTCTCTCAGACGATGCCGGACGTTGTAAGTGAATCTGAAGTGTTTCCGTCCCTCTTCTGCTTCTGAACCACGCGTTTCTAGTCGGAGCCCGAGCAGCCCAGCACTCCCAAATCCGAGCAGGTTCAGTCTTCTGGTCTAGATCGTCTGAAATCTAGTGACTCTGAACCTACAGAGTCCAATGGTCAGTCAACGTTATTTCATACTATCTTTCCCGCTCATTTCTCCTTTTCAGGGCAAACTCCGGAATTGAAGCAGGTGACCCTTCCCCGCTTTGTAGGAGCTTAATAGAATAGATGGCTCACCAAGCACTACAGGCTTCGTCTAGTAAGCGGAAGCTTGAGGACACAGGAGGCGACGATCCGCACAGCAAAATTCGCCGTGTTGTACGCGATCATGTTATCCACGACCCTGCTCGTGCATCTGCCATGACGACTGTGGTCTGCCTTCACGCTGCTGTCGCGCAGAAATCATATGGGACAGAGAAACGGTTTCTGTGTCCACCCCCCGTTGTGCATATTGAAGGGCCTACCTGGCACATGCGCTCACAGCAGCTCTCGATGGTCGTTGTATCAGAAACAGGAGAACGGTCATTTGAACAGAAAGCACCATTGGATGCGAACATGAGCTGTAGCTTCAAGTTCCTACACGTCGGTGGCACAGCCAAAGCCAAAAGCTTTCAACTGTCTCTTGAAGTCGCTGAATCAGTTCCTTCTTCGACTGTCACAACAGCAGAAGGTTCTGAGCCACCACCTGGTCGAGTCTGGGCATCCTTTGATTCGGCTCCAGTGTCCATCATCTCGAAGCCCTCTAAAAAAACTGCAAAAACGCGCAATATAGCTTCGTGCATACTGGCTGGCGGTCCCGTCTCTTTGTTCAACCGTATCAATTCCCAAACCGTTCGCACTAAATATATGACCATAGATAACAGTCAACTATGCGCTAGCAATGCGTTATGGTCTGCGTTCAATGTTAATGTTGTTCGTCGACCAACTGATCCACCACAACCTGGTGAGTGTTCAGTGTATGTCAATTCGTTTTTCACCAACTCCTCCATTTTTGTCAAGGTGGCCCACAACCAGTGACATATGGTTGTGAGATTTTGCTGTCAGACACACAGTCTGGGATCACAACACCGCCCCTCATCATCCGGAAAGTCGATAAAGGACGTGTGTCAACTGATGACGGGGGTCCTGTCAGTCAAATGCAGAAGATTGTGCTGCAGAGAGTCAATGTCGATGGCACGCGACATTATCTGTCTGCTTCGACGCCCATGAACGGCAATGCTTCATCTCCGACTGGTCAGTCCGGTACACACCCGCTCCTTTTCCAGGCAGCCAGGATTCGGGAAGAAAATAAAGATGGTGTCTCCTCAGTCTATGATGAAGTGGACGATTACCTCTGTTGGACAATCGTTGGCATCTGTCAGTTTCTCATTTTGGTCTTTGCAGCCATGTTTTCTGATCCGATGACACTTATTTGTAGCCAAGTTTCAATACACATTTTTCGACGCTTTCAATCGAGGTGATTTCATCCCCACAATGCCAATGACGCCCTTTCCTACATTGTTCGGCGCTCCACTGTACCGAGCAGCTACTAATACACTTGAACTGACTGCATCCAATTTCTTCTATGAGCATCCTACCACTCGAGGACACACACCCCTCGACGTTTACCTCGGAAACCTCGGCCCTTTACATCAGCGACTATACCAAGCCAACCCCCCTGGGCCCCTCACTCGCATTCAAACCTACTCATCCACTTACGCAGTCAGTGGAGAAAGTTATGAGGATACCACCTCTTCAACACAATCATATTTAGCGACTGCAGGGAATACCGTTGTAATAGTGGATTTACCATCTCTGGAGGAGATAATCAAAGCCCTGAAAGAAAATAACTTATCTGGGACAGATGAGAATGGGACGAGCAACGTAGAAGCTCCAATAACGCCCTCAATACCACCAGCTTCCTTCCTTGGGCGAACCCTTCCGCTCTTGTTTATACGGTCTGCCGATGGTGTAGGATATCACTCCGGACGAACAATCGCATGTGAGAACATGTTCCATTCCGTCTCCCTGCCAGACCCCTCTATGATTGGGACCAATGGGCAGAGCATCGACACTGGGTGGCTCGTCGCGCAGGCATCTGCGGCATCTGCGGATGGACCACTTCATGGCTGGACTTTACGGGTGATGTGATGAGGAGACACTTCTGGCCTGTTCTTTCTCTGTCATTTATTTTATATTTTTCTGCTGTGTATCTGTTCTATATGGGTTATCTAGTATCTGTCATCGTATCTCTGTCATGTTTCCATATCATTGCTCTGTAGTAATCTGACGAATTGTTCCTACCTCTAAGAATTCCCATTTAAGGAACGTGGCTGTTGTAAGGCATCAGATCCCTCAAGTAACACGGTTCTTAGAACGTTGCAGAGTATCACTGGTCACTGTCACCCTTTTGTCTTACGCTACCATACACGCCACTTTTAAAAAATGTTCCCAGTAGATGGAATCAGGTCTCAGCTCGAGTGGAATGCAACTTTGAGTACTACGAGGGCACCTCAACCCACCGAGTCGACGAAGTACCTCAGAAAAGTTTATGATACTTCTATCCTTCTGTAGTTTCAGCCTTCTGACGTTTACTGCGTAGACTGCGATTATTGCAACGATCGGTTAGATTTGTTTCTCTATCGCGCCACATCCCTTGCATAAACTGATCTGTGATTTAGGCCCTAAAACCAACAGCGTCGAGAAGCTCAGAGAACTGCGACGAGCTGGTGTCAATGTTGGTGCGTATTCTCCACACTATCTCTCGTTGAGTATCCTCTTTATTCTATCTCTATCCTCAGTTCGTATGAATTTCTCCCACGGAGAATACAAATATCATCAGAGCGTCATTGACAACACCAGAAAGATGGTTGCTGGTAGGTTATCGCGATTATACGTATAGTAAGATACATACTTAATCCGGAATATAGAGGATCCTCATAGTCGCCCTGTTGCGATTGCTCTTGATACTGTAGGTTCTTTTCTCTATCTCTCTGTCAGAGAGTCACCTGGCCACGCCGAAATAGAAAGGTCCTGAAATTCGTACCGGGATGATGAGGGATGGGATGGATGTAAGTTTTCGGTTATCTAGTTATTATGTCTAGCCGACATCGTCTCAGGTAGCCATTCGCGCTGGACATGAATTCATTGTCACGACTGATACCAAGTACAGCGAAATTGGTGACGAAAGAGTGATGTACGTTGATTACGTTAGTACTATCACATCTTATCACTGGTTGTTTTCCATGTTTAACTTTTGTGTATAGCTGAATCTTCCAAAGGTCACAGCTCCTGGCAAGCTCATCTATGTAGATGATGGTGAGTTTGCTTGAATTGGCAGGCATCTTTTCTGAGTCATTTCATGTTAGGTATCCTCTCCCTGCTCGTCCTATCTATCGATGGTAACAACGTGCACGTCCGAGCCTTGAACAATGGAACGCTGTCTTCTCGTAAGGGTGTAAACCTGCCCAAGACCAATGTCGATTTGCCAGCCCTCTCCGAGAAAGACAAAAAGGATTTGATATTCGGAGTAAAAAACGGAGTCGACATGATCTTCGCCTCGTTCATCCGACGCGCTGAAGATGTCCTCGATATTCGTGAGGTCCTGGGACAAGACGGCGCTAATATCAAAGTAATCGTTAAGATCGAGAACGAACAGGGTGTGGAGAATTTCGACGAGATTTTGAAAGAAGCGGATGGTGTTATGGTAGCCCGTGGTGATTTAGGTATCGAGATTCCTGCTAGTCAGGTATTCCTCGCCCAGAAGATGATGATTGCAAAGTGCAACATCGCTGGCAAGCCTGTGATCGTTGCCACTCAGATGCTAGAAGTGTGTTATCTCTAAGTTGACTTTTCTTTGCTCTTCGCTGGCTAAACTCCTCAAATAGTCTATGACCGTAAGTCTTGTGGATTGACAAGATAAGGATCAAGCTAACTCAAGAGATAGTACAATCCTAGACCAACTCGTGCAGAAGTCAGTGATGTTGCTAATGCTGTTCTTGATGGAGCAGACTGTGTCATGCTGTCTGGTGAAACTGCCAAGGGTTCATACCCTATCGAATCTGGTAAGAATAATATGTCGATTTTCTAAAGGAAAGCTCCAGCATTACTGATCTCTCTTTGTAGTGCTCATGATGGCTGAGACCTGTCTCCTCGCCGAGGCTGCTATTTGTTATCCCCCTCTGTACGACGAATTGAGGGCTATCCAACCTCGTCCAACTGCTACTCCCGAAACCGTCGCTATTGCTGCTGTCGCTGCAGCGTCTGAGCAAAATGCCTCTGCCATTCTGGTGCTGTCTACAAGCGGTGATTCTGCTCGTCTGATCTCCAAATACCGCCCCAATGTTCCGATTATCACTGGCAAGTCACTCTACTCCACGTGCCTTGATTGAACACTGATTTTTTTCCGTATGAAGTGACTCGAAACGAGCAGACTGCTCGCCAGATCCACTTACACAGAGGTTGCTACCCATTCTGGTATCCTGAGCCTCGTGGCATCTCAAGGGAGCAATGGCAAATTGATGTCTGTCTTCTTTCGTATCTATTAAACACTTTCTCAATCATAGAATCGCAGGTGGATAATCGAATCAGATTTGGCTTACGCAGTGCTGTTGCTCTGTGCATAATCGAGAAGGGCCGTACTGTCATCGCAATTCAGGGCTGGAAAGGGGGATTGGGTCATACGAACACGCTCAGAGTTCTATCTGTTCCCACTGATGAGGCTGACTTTGAACTACAACCTTTGGAGGGCAAGTAGAGGCATTCTTTGCTATGTGTGGCTTCCAGACTCTAACATCGTACCTAACTATGAATTGAATGATTTTATTTTGGCCACGTGAACATTCAATATTCAACTTCAAGCTTGCCTTATAACTTTACATAAAATCCGATTGCACTGCAGTTTTTACTGCGCAGACGGTACACCTGTGTTCTACTGTCCCTAGACGTAGATGCCTTCTTCCATCTATTTTCCAAAGTCCTCCCAATCACTGGCATTTGGCGATAAATCATACAGATTTGCTAATGGCACTTTACCCTCCGCTGTGAACGAGAAATTTCACGGGCAACACTACCTGAGTAATTCTTGGTTACTGACACGGACGTTTCCTTTGCCTGGATCACGTAGAAGACGTCTTCGAATATGGTATCCTAATACTGGTCGTATATACCGCTCCAATGTAACGCGATTTGGTCGCAAAAAGGGGACGCTGGTTTTTTGCGTATCAATCCTACTTGTAGGACTCTTCATACTTGTGGCGGGGGTCCAGGGTATCAACCGCCTCATGCGGAATGACTCTACGATTGTCTTCAAACGTGAAGACATACAGCGCATATGGAAGTGGGAGGTTGAAAGTGGGCACTATCCGAGTCGGAAGGAAAGTAAGGGTCCGATTTATACTTATCCTACGTGTTGTCCGTTGAATATCATTCACAGTTCCCTTACGATTGCTACTCAAGCATAAATTCGATAACCCCTCCCTGCCACCCGCATCGCTCTCGAGCATCCAACAATCCAAGGCCCTTCGCGAATCTGGAGTTACGACAACTCACCCAATAGGCCCCAAACGAAGGTACTTCGAAGTCCATCGCACTCCCTTGGACGTGGCATTTCCCCCACGGCCGATACCAGGTAGCATAGCAGATCTGGATGTTATCATGGAGCATTGTGATTTTTCACATAAAAAGGTGAATCTGCGCTGCCAAGGATTGAATACCATAGGTTCCCTATTGACTCGGTGTTCTTGTACCAGTATGTGCGTGACTGCTTGGAGATTCTTCGCCTAGGTGCTGGTCTGGACAATGGGAATCGGGTGAGACGAGGGGCAATGGACCATTTGAGATATATTTACGTCGAAGATGGCGATAACTCCACTCCACCCTCCACACCAACAGAACACCTTCTAGAGGCTGGCTCTGCCACTACGATAATCACCCCTGAGCCAGAGTTAAGGAAGAGAAGCGGTATCGAATGGGAACCACCACTTCAACTGGATCCTCCGGCACCTTACCGTCCTTACTTTACTCTATCTTCTCCTTGCGACCCCGAAAGTCCACGGATATTCCATATGTTCTGGACTGGACCTTTCACGGATAAACCCTACATGGCTATTTTATCTTTCCTTTTCACGCAGAACACAGGCCTTCACGTTCCACGCAATTCCACCGGCACGCGCGTCTGTCGCCCACAGCTATGGCTTTGGATAAACCCAGGACCAGCTAGCTCTGTGGCAAATTCATCAGTAACCCACGAAACGTTCGATTCTCTCAAGTCAAATCCATGGTCTGCACCTTTCCTCCACCCCCGTTTCAAAGAGGTGGTCAATTTCAAGCTATGGAATACCACCGAACAGCTGGATAGCATCCCTGAGATCAAGGATGAATGGCGGACGCTGACATCGATCTTCAATTCGGGTGGACGACGGCATAATGTACCTCCTCCTATGGCCGAGGGACAGACGGGGACGACGACCACAACGACACGTGCGAGGTCCCGGGACGATGATCTAAAGGGCCGAGCTGGTTCTAAGTCCGCTACAACATATGATCAACTTTCTGTTATCCTATCGGATATCGCACGATTTGTTCTCTGCCATAGGTATGGTGGCATCTACTTGGATGCTGACACCATATTTCTGCGCGATTGGGAAGAACTATGGGGCTGGAAAGGCGCCTTTGCTTATCGGTGGTCTCGACTGGAGAAGTACAATACAGCTGTCCTCCGTCTAAACAAAGGGTCTGCTTTAGGTAGTTTTTTGTTTCGGACTGCATTGAAGAACGATATGGATTTCCATCCATTTCAGCTTTCTGTCTATGCCAAGCAAGCTATGGTGGAAGGACTGCTACTTCGTCTACCTGACGCCCTGTTCGATCCGGCGTGGTTAAACACAGAAGATTATCAGTTGGATCGACCCGCGCAGCCCATGTTTACTACGTATGTCTAGCCCCCTTTTTGCATAACGCTCTTGCTAACAATGACTATAGTTTTCTTGCATTCTTTGATACACCGTCACCCGATAATGGTGCACCATCGAGCATAGGTTTCTCTGGTTTCTTCCGAGGTGCATTTTCATACCACTTTCATAATTACTGGCAAGTACTGCCCCCTGTTATTCTGAATAGTTTGTGAACTGACGTGCGGTTTAGGTGGGAGCCATTTGATCCCGCTCGGAACTGGCCAGACCTTGGATCCAGATTTATTGCTGGGGAGAAGAAAGCTAGAAAGGAAGCGGGTCTAGCTCGTGCGCTGAAAAATGGACTTGAATTGCCTGATTTTAATGACAATGATTCTTTCAACGACAAACTAGAAGACGACAAGCGAGACCTTGATTGGGCCACGGTACTCAAGCGGACGTTTGAATCTTATATAAGAGAAGAACGTCCGAACATGTACGGCGAATGGTTGCAATGGTAGAAAGCCATGCTTTTGGAACTCGCCGTATTACAACCAACATCACACAGTATATCAATTGTATAGACTTGAGGGATACACCTTTATTTACATGTAATCATAGCGCATCACTCACTAATAAATGATATCTAGAGGAGTTAAGGTACAGTGCGCGTAGTATGAAGTCTAGCTGGTGCTGCTTTGTTTACCTTCCACAGTTTCCCTGAGCGTCGCGATGACCTGGTTAGGGTTCTCTGCACCGAAAATTGCTGTTCCTGCAACAATGACATTGCTCCCTATGCTCGGGCAATGAGATTCATTGAGTTGAAGACTACGAGGAACTAGATATACCTGCATCTGCACATACACCGATCGTTTTGGGACCGACACCACCGTCGACTTCGATATCCTTATCCGGGAAACGAGCACGAAGTTCTGCAACTTTTGGGACACAGCTCTCTAAGAATTTCTGGCCACCTCTGCCTGAACAATATCTCCGTCTCAAGAAATCATGAAAATGTAAATAAAATCGTACCTGGGTAAACAGTCATAACAAGCAGCATATCAGCAGCGTTTGCTACTTCATCGGTGATAGCGGTTGAAGGGGTATCGGGAGAGATGGCAACTCCGACTTTCATGTTTCTGGTCCTGATAAGCTTAATCACAGACAGTGGATCAGCTATAAAAGCGCAGTTATGAAGTTGCTGTCGCTCAGAGCCTGATGGAACAGAATTGATACCGTACATGTAGCCTCAAGATGAAAGCAGTACAGGGCACCTCCGGCATCAGCGATATCGTTTACCCACTGCGAGGTAGGATCATAACTGAGATGCTGTAGACGTACAGATTTCGCTGGGCAGCTGAGTAACACACCTTCTCGGGCTGGGCGACCATCATGTGGCAATCCATGAAGATCCCAGGCACGCTTTTGGAGACGCATGAGAGGATCGGGGCACCTTAATTAGTCCGGAAAGAATAGTTAAAGCTGTAATAACATTCAATGAAAAAGCAGTGCTCACCCATGGTTATGTTGGGTACGAAATGGCTGCGGGAGAGGAAAGGGGACTGAGAGCTGTAGAATGTGATACCGGGTAGATTGCGTACCCATCCATAACATCTGCGGTAGAGAATGAATAGAAGGATGTGAATTTTTGGGAAAGAAATAAGAAAAAATTACCCATATGTAGCCAGTCTGCACCACCTTTCATCATACGCTTGCATTCTGCTGTGAGTTGGCCAAAATCTGAAGCAAGAACGGAAGGTGAGATGATTGCTCGAGGCATAATCAATAATTGACCAAGTTAATGTCACCTGACCGCAGCATCATCATCGCTCCATTCACGCAGGCTGTGTCAGCGCTTAATTACGCACCACTTACCTACGTATGTGAGCCAAGTTACAACATATAAAAGCGGCCTCTTTCCGTTGCTCCACTCATCATTCCTTTTATCCCATCCACCCTCCTCCCATATCCCATGTACGCCAAAGTTATTGCTTCGCTTCTCATTGCTTTCGCAGCTACCACCCGGGCTTCAGTTTATCACAGACAAGGTATGGTTTGTCACCCACGACTACAATTCTAAATTTAATGCTACGTCCTGTCTAGTGCCTGGTCCAGGTGTGTATTTCACTTGGCCGTAAAAAGTTCTCGAGGCTCAGTATCCTCAATAGTCGGTTCAATTATTAATGATGTCACCTCTGCTGCTATCCCCGGCGCCGAGTCAATATTCTCAGAAGCGACTGACAACATCGCTGATGGCTGGGAGGCAGCTACCTCATTTGGGGATAACGTGGTTCAGAGAGTGACTTGTACGTTTCCAGGACTTTCCTAGGTGGGTTCAAGCTGACTGACGCTTGTGATTTAGCTGTTGGAGGTTCTGCATTCACCGTAATCAGTGAGAAAGGCGGCCAAGTGTTGACTCTCGCTGCGGAGGGCGCAGGCACTGTAACTTCGATTGCTGGGCATCAAGTATGTATCCTTGGCGACTGCGATTTCTTAACTCCACTGACCGCGTGTGTTCTGATGTTCTATCAGGTCACGGTAGCGACGGGTGCTTTTGCGGCCGCAACATCAGATATCGCCAACCCATCAAGTGCCGCTGGAGTAACTGCTCCCCTGCAGTTCTCCGTACCAATGTTAACAGGCTTGGCGACAGCCATGGGTTGCTCTCTGGTTGGAGCCTGGATCGCTTTCTAATACCCAGATTTATTTTTATTTTTATTTTTT
>CEMT01387081.1:0-10094 GCA_900068985.1 Pterula multifida
CTGAGAATCCCTTTTATCATCGGAAGAGTCGCATCGGCGTCTACAACTCTCAGAATCAACCGCCACAAGAGTCACCAAACACTCACCTCACACCACAACAATAACAGGCTCTCGCACTCAACAATATGACTGTGATCCACGTTAACAACATGGACACCAACCCCATCCACACACCATTCCCAAACTCAACATCAAACTGAAACTCAGTCAGTTGATTTACCTGGTGTATCGCCGTCAAGACTAAACCCAGATCAACACCGAAGATAGTAGTGCCGACGAGCGCTGTGACAATGGCGAAGAACAGCGCAACGATGGATGCCCTGTGTGAACCGAGGAACAGGGAGAAGAATAATGTTACGATGGATAGCCCGGCTGTAACAAGGTGGAGGGCTAGTACAAAAAGAAGGGTTTGGAGTATAGCGTCTGCGATGTCCTGAGAGAATCCTGGGATGTAGCAACGGTGTTAGAGGCTGTTGCCCTTGCTTGATGATGAGAACACACCTATAAGATTAAGTATCTCCGGTGGAACAGTGTATCTGAAGCCCAACATAAGTTGAAACTATTCAGCACTGTAACCCCTAAAGCAACCTGGCAAAACATCAACTCACCCAAGCTGAGGACCAAAACACTTCCCATCGTTGGAGAACATCGTCGGAGAATTGAGTACGCTATAACCGAGATCAACGACCCAGACGCCCACTATAATAATAGTATACTCACCCAGTAGCACAAACACCCCAAACCCCAAATCTCAATTCTGTTGCAATGTTTGATTGAGGTATATTCTCTCTGGCATTTTTCAGCGAGAGAAGGTACACAGGTTTAATAATGGTAAGCGACAGTCCAACCAGACCAACGAGGATGAAAGCAACGAAAGAAAGAATGGCGGAAGTGATTGAGATTTTACGATAGGCAGCTAGCGGCTTGTGATGTGCTTTCAGCATGGCTGGTTACCTTGGTTATATGCGAGTTCAACCAGGCTTCCTCAGGCTAGACACCGTGTGCCTTGTAGGGTATATGTGCAATATCGGAGAAGCAGCAAGTGGTTGCGGTGAAGGTACTTCGGAACCATTTCGTAAATGTGATGAGCTGAGAATGCCTGGAAAGGGTATGGAAGCATGGTCCTGGCATTTCTGGGCATCACTATGGTAAGAGGTATTGTATCGTATCGGGTGACTCTTCAATATAAAGAGGTGATAGGGTATATGTATTAGAGAGAAAGATGAGATAAGGTGTAGGGTATGCAAAGATAATGGGAAGGAGAGGAAACCGAATATGAATGAGTGTAGTATGGGATGCATGTATAGTGGTAAAAGAACATGAAGGAGTGGATTGGCAAGTACTACTGTTGCAAGATTAGTTGTTGATGCGTAAACAAGCTCAGAACGTACGATAACGAGTCATGAAAGAGTGACAGCAAGAAGAAAAGATAATGCCAGGTTCGTTGGAAGAAAACTAAAGAGACAAGATGCGAAAGTCTCAGAAAACGTCCATTGAATGTGGACAATCTGGTGAAAGATGACCGTGCCCTTCACAATCCTCACAGAACAAGTCCATATTGGACAGTTGATTGATTTGTCCTGTCGTCGATGCGATGCTACCACCAGAATTGGCATCGTCTTTCAATAAAGTGCAATTGAAAATATCGTGCCCGGGCTGTTCACATATTTCACAGACATCTATAGTGGGCAGCGGAGCATCTTTCGAGCTCCCGTTGGATGAAACGCGGGATCGGATACTTGAAGTTTCTGCGCTAGATTTAGACGATTTCTTTTCTCGTCTGGAGAGTTTGTCTTTGAGTCGTTCAATCTCTTGTTCAAGTTCGTCCTGAAATAAGAGGGGTTACATGATCAGTTTGCTTGACTCTGAGAAGGATGGATAGTACCTCGCGATAGATCTACAGTATAGTATCAGCTACAGATGTGCAACTGCTGAATAAACTGAAAATTTACCTTGGACTCTACTAAAGATTCCAATTCACCGATCTCTTTATTCAACTAAACCAAAAGCGTCAAATAGAGTAAACCAAAAAGAGAAAATCGAGCATACATCATGAGTAACTCGAGCCACCTTCTGCTCAGCTTCTGCAAGCTTCTTGCGTAGTTGATTCAACTCAACCTGGTAAAATCATGGGACACCTGCTAGTCAAGAGCAACAATGATGTACAACTTACATCGTGCTTTACACTAGATAACTCAGATAACTGTCCATGGTTTTCTTCCTGAGAAATACTCTTATCGAGATTTTCCTCGAGAATGGATACTTCCTAAAATCCATGGAAAAAAGTTGAGAGAAAAATGAAAATTGCCAATCTGTTGTCTGACTTGCCTCACGGAGTTGTTTAACCTCGGTTGTAAGCAAATTATTCTCAGACTGAAGAACCTCCTCCCTATACTGAGCGGTAGATCTCTCCATCTGCAACTCTTGCACAATATGTCTAGATATCAATCCATCCGTGAACAACGGCTCGTATCGTGCTGGTAAAGAACGCACTTGAGACCTTTGATCTCTTCTCGAGCAGCAACAAATTCCTTATTAGGCGTGGAGGGAGCGGTAGGTTGTTGAAGACCACCGTTGACTGTGTGTTCACGGTTTGTTCTCTTCTTCAAGTTCTCAAGCTCAGAAGATTTCTCTTCGAGGAGATGCCGAAGCTCGTTCGCTACTCGCCGTTCTTCTGCAATGAGCACCTGTTGTTCAGCGGCCTGCTCAACCAGCTGTCGCCAATGGGTATCAAAAATTGACCATTATCACATTGATATGAAAGCTTACCTCGATGTTCTTGGACTGCAGCATACCGAGATGTTCTGAATCAGCTGAGGATGTCGCAGAGGTGTTCTTTTGGGCCTCTTCGAGAGCGGTTTTTAATCGATTGATTTCGGTTGTATATCGACTCTTTTCTGATGTCGCTCTCTGTAAGACTTCCCCTACACGAGAGTGTAAATCACCCTCTGAGTCATTACCCAGGAGTCCATCCAAATCCTAGATTAAAGGGTAAACTTGACTAAGAACAGTTCCGAGGTGAAGGGCCAGGAAATGGATACCGCAATTTCAGCCCTCATTGTCTCAAGCTCCGCCTGCGCATTCTCAAGTGCAACCCCACTCTCTCTCAGCGCCTCCTCGATCTCCGCTATTCTTGCATTCGTCCTGCCCTCCGACTTACCCATCCTTTCCAACTCCTTGTTTGCATCTGATAGCTCCTTCTTCATAGAGTCCTCCTTCTCCTTCATCTTCCTCAGCCTCTCCCGCATCGCGTTTTCCTCTCGCTCCGCTAGAGCACGAGAATCTTCTAGTGAATCTTCAAGAGAAGTGATGCGTTTTTGGAGGTGGGTAATATGTTCACGGAGGGTTTCGTTGTCAATTTGAGTGGCGGAAGATACAATTGGGAGACTTGAAGAAGAATCGTCGGAGGGTTGAGATTGACGACGAAGCTTGAGTTCCAACGAAGCGATCCGAGACTCGAGCTCGTAGCGTTGGGTCTCAGTTGTACTTAACTTTTCCTCGTATAAAGCAATGGTTTCCTGGCCAGCTTGACGAAGTTCTTCAACCTGTGCATTCAAATCAGCCTTCTCCTCTTCGAATGCGTCCTTCACTCTCTTCATCTCCGTCTTCGACGCTTCGAGTTCAATGCTCTTGACGTCAAGGATTTCCAACCTCTCCTTTGCCTCTTTGTCCCTATCTTCAACGATAACGACTGTTCGTCTAAGCTCGTGCATCGCCTCCTCAAGATTATCTTCCAGCTCCATCATGCGCTTTACCTGGTCATCGTACCGAGATTGAAGCGTAGAAACAGATTCACGATGTGCATCTTCTTCAGAATGGAATTTGGAGTCTGCTTGGGCAGCCATCTGTCGAGCTGCTTCTAATTCTTTCTGGAGTTCACCAATCCGATCCGACGAAGTGGTTATTTCAATTTGAAGCTCATGATTCTTTTGGAGCGCTTCCTGATAAGTATTGTCCTGAGCAGGTGTGGAGGTGCGAGCTGTCCTAAGTCGCTCGTTTTCGTATTCAAGAGCCTCCAAACGAGCCTGTAACCGTTCAATTTGGTTCCTATGATCCAGCTGTAAAGAGGCGACAGATTCCGGTCTTGGAGACGCAGGAGGAAGCGATCCATTGACAGTGGACGGCGTCACCCTGCCTCCAGAAGTCAACTCAGCGATCCTATCCGAGAGTGCTCGACTGTTTTTTGATACTTCTTCGGTGGACATTGTATACTTGTCACTCCTAGAAGCAGAACGTGATGGCGATAAGGAGGGGGAAGCAGGAGGGGGCATCGCGATGGCACTGGGCAATCTAGCCCGAGGGGTACCTATGGACGGTCGAGCACCTTTATTAGGCGTAGATGGAGATCCAAAACCGAGGCCAATTCCACTCGGTTTACTAGCTGTCATTCCAGTAGCCCCACCGAGCCTCGGCTTAGGTGTATTGAAAGGAGAGGTAATTCCTGTTCCGATAGCGGAGGAATTGGATATATTGCGTGTAGGGCTAGTACTTCCTATGCCCCGGGGTTCTTCTGTTTGTGGTTTGCCTGTACTCAATTGCTTTGCAGTCATCTGAGCGTACTTGGCAGCACGAGAACCAGGAGTAATCTGGGTAGGGGGCGGTGGTGGTTTAGCAGGTGTCTTCGAAGGCGTTTTGGATGGCAGACGAAATCTAGGGCCAGGTGTTGTACCTGGAGTGACTCGACCAGATACAGAAGGGGTCCGTCGTCCTGCTGAGGCCGAAGGCGTGAATCGTCCATTCGATAATGAAACAGATGGGGTGATTCGACCCCCAATACTAGAAGAAATGGAAGGAGTGATGCGTCCGCTACGTGATGATGCGACAGAGGAAGGACGATAATTAGATCCAGAGCCTACCGTTGGCGCGGAAAGTTTGGTCGTAGCAACGAATACACCACACTTAGGAGGGCAGCTGAAGTATTGTTTGCTGAAAAAATGCCAACAAGAATTAGCGGATAGACGAATGCAATTGAAATGGAGCTATGGGCTTACCCACTGACGGAACCGTCGTTCTTGCCTTTTCCGGTAAATCCACCACTAAGCTCTACACCAGCCCATAAGCCAGGCTTTCCGTCTATCTCACCAATGAATCTTAAGGTTCCTTCATAACCCAACGATTCAATTCGAACATTGTCACCAATTTCAAAGGGCTTATCGGCGCGACTTGCACTTCTTGCAAACACGTCAGAAACTCTACTTGGAGGCCTGACTGTATTTGGTGTCTTGGGCCTTTCCTTCGCTGCAGTGGAAGAAGCTGTAGAGGCAGACGAAGAAGGTCTGCCTGTTGCTGAGAATCTGCCAGATACAGACTGTGAAAATGCGGTAGATGAAGGGGACAAAGAAGCAGTAGAGGATGAGGTATCGCTTGGCCTTGCAGGGCGATGTTTAGCTGGATCGTTCGCCTTGATTGCATCTGCGAAAGCGCGAGTCATGAACTCCATATCTGTATTTGGTGGGTGAACCTCTGCAGAAGAACTTGAGCGAGAACGAGGTGTTGGTAGGCCTGAAAATTTGCCTGGGCCTGGGATGGCGGAGATGCGAGGTTTGGCGGGAGTAGCCATCCCCAACAATGACGATGAAGGTGGTGGTCAGTTCAAACGAATATGGCCCTTGGTCACGTTTGGTTCATTGACCATTCTGTCTCCACGACAATGAACTCGGGCTGCTACAACGCGTATTATCTTATAGTCGGATAACAAGCTTTATCTATCGATACATTATCGATACATTCACAAGCTAGATTGTAACGTACAAATGTTTTAGCCATCCAGGCGTGGTGATCCCAATTGAGTATAATCAACCTTTATTGACGCTGAAATGTCTGATCACAAGAAATACTGATCCATCATCATCACACACCATAAAATTTATTGACATCAGAGTCATTCACACTCATCTTCCCTCATGAACTTCCCCGGTCAAGTCCCAATATGGGCACCAGGTAAAGAACCCTTGCCCCTAGGATTCACAGAACAAGACCGCTCCCAGTTAGAGCAGATGAAAAAATGGGAACGTTACGTAGCTATGGGTCACGAATCTTGCATTACCAAGGCTGTTCTTGCTGGTACCCTTGGTGCGTTCCAGAGGATTCTAAGGGCCGTCATACCTTTAACTGACTGCTTTTGAACCGTCCCTTTTGACCGTTAAATAGGATTTGGACTGGGGGCATTCATTTCCCTCATGTCTGCTTCGTTTCAATACGAAGATCCATACATGCGAGCTCAATCCACCATGAACACCGCTCAGAAAACTAGGGAGGTATTTCGAGAGATGGGAAAAAATATGTGGTCGAGCGGGAAAGGTTTTGGCAAAGTAGGTGCCTTGTTCAGTGGAATTGAGTGTGTGGTAGAATCGGTATATCTTCTCTCTCGCTATCCTTGTGTTTGTGCTTGAGTTGAGTTCTGAATCACAGTACCGTGCTAAAAATGATCTTACTAACGCCATCACCGCTGGATTTTTTACTGGTGGCATCCTCGCTCGAAATTCCGGTCCAAAAGCTGCTATTGGGGGAGGGATTGCCTTCGCCGCCTTTTCTGCTGCCATAGACACATTCTTCATACGGAGAGAGACACCAGAGTACGTTATTTCCTCCGATTCGGTTTCTTGTCCTGGCTCATATTTCTGTCATTCTGCTAAAGTGAGGACTAATGAACTTAAACCCAACACCTAATCTATACTAGACTTCATCACGTTCACTCCTGCACACACAGTCATTGTATCATTATTCATAGTCCATGCTTATCCCGGGGTATCGACACTAATTCTGAACAGCGGTTTTTGCTCGTATGAGCACTGAATATGGTGATACAGCTACAAAAGATAGTAATAAAGATATGCATGCATGCTACATCATAGGTGACCAGAACTTGGGAGAAGAAAAAAGCTACAAAATCATACACTTATTATTGGGTGCATCGTCCTCGTTGGTAAACTATCATAGCTGGGCGGCGCTTCACCAGACTCACTCTCCAGTCCCGAAACAAGTCTCTCGAAATGCGTATTCTGTGCCAAAAGCGTGTTCCGCACTGACGATGACGATGACGTGTGCGGCTGAATAGCGAAGGTCTCGGCAGAAGAAGCGGAGGAAAATGACGGGATTCTGTGGATTTTCTTCTGGCCAGATGTCAAAGCTTCTTGACACGGACAGCCTTCAGCCGAAGCATCAACCTCTTCAGAGAAATGTTCTGTGTATCTGGGAAGCGTTGTCCATCTAGGATTGCAACGGCACTGTTCATCAATAACCACGGTCAGTCAGTAAAAATAAGTGGATTCATGGGAACAAACAAAATCAGAAGTGACAAAGAGATGGAAGGAATATATATTGTTAGCAAAGACGGAAAGATGGAATAGATCGTTACAAGGGTGAAAAGATGGAAGGATGGAAGAAATGGGACTGAGAGAAATGTTCTCACAGAAAGTATATGCACAGGTGCCTGCACCACAATATCAAACATCTTCCTTTTCCCTGTCTTTGTATCGACCAATAGATCGTCACCTCTTTCGACCCGCATAACAATCTTCAACGCGTGAGAGACTGTCATGTTACTCCTCTTATTCTTGTTCGAGCAATGTATATCTCGGCAAGAAACGTTCAGATCCAAATCGTGATGGAATACCCAAGGCCCTGGGCCCATTAAACTTGCTGCCAATTCTGACTGAGACATGGTGGACGTGGGTGGGGAGACGGTGGAGAAGGAGGATTTAACGAAGGCATCTTGGTCATCGGAGTCGAGTGGTAAAATAGGTGATGAATCTTCGTTTTTTAGACTGAGGAGTAGCAGACGTATAGCCGGATCCGACCTCGCAACCCGTTTCATCATAGTGTGGTATTCTACTTTTTCTAGTAAATAGGTTTAGCTCTCTAAGATGATGCAGATGATATCACTACAAACCTTCCAATAGGATAGATATTCGGTGAACCTTCACCTTGGCTAGTGGCATCAAGCTGAAGCTGACTGGTATCGTGCCGCCAATGTGAAAGCTCTTTCCAGAGATGGCTATAAGATACCGCAACTGATCGGTCCACTGTCTCTCCACAATAATATTCTCCGTCTCTTCTGTGGTATCCTCTGGTGGATATGCAACGACAGTGATATTCCGAGACGCGGTGAGCTTAGATTTGAATGCACCTGGCCGGTGAACAGAAGCTTTCAGGCGCCAGGATACAGATCCAAACTGACAGTTCAACGAAGGTGGTGATCCGCCTGGTATGGCAAATGATATAGGAAAGGTATATATTCCTGTATCAATTACTCTTCGATCAGCACGATGGTAAAACGAGAAGGCAAGACGTAAAGGTATCCAACCAACCTTTCTTGAATAGTTTCCATTTCTCACCAAATTCAGAGCCATAGTCCTGACCCTTGTCACTGCGCTCTGAATGTTGATCGTCATGATTAAGGTGATGCGGTTGCGAATGATGATGGTCATTGTCAAGTTTCAGCATATCACTGATACGACTGAATGTTGAGCGAGTAGCACTTTGGGTTATTTTACCCTCAGGAGATCCACCCCTCGAGCGCGATGCTTCAGGAGTGTGGGATGCATCAACCCGGGAACGGACACGACCACGCTCTTCATCTTTATGCCTCGGTGATCGCGATCGAACAGCGTCCAAAATGGCAGATGCGAAACTAAACCGTCGATTTCTTCTTCCGCGCTCGAGTATGGGAGAATGTGATTGACCATGTGGACTTGGTTGTGACCTTTGGTTGTGTAAGATCGCCGACATGTCAGGAGAATGAATCGAAGATGGTGTAGGTGGAACGTTGAAACGCGGTTGGCTATCTTCTGGGACGTCTTCAACGCTAGGACGTCTTGAACGAGACATGGACCCCTCTCTGAATGAATGTAGACTTGGCGAGGATGGTGATTGGCCTGTGATCTGAGATGATGATGCACCTAGATAAAACACGCCATCACAACAACTGTCAACGCCACTGCGGGGTATAGATTGTTCAATTACTCACTACGATGATCCAAACCAGGCTGTGGCACATTCGTAAAATCCTGAGGAGTAGACGCGGAATTGCCCGATGGGCTGACGCCAGTTGAAATCCGACTGAGGACAGGTCTTTGTCGGGAAATGTCGTTCGCAGAGTAGGGGGGCGTGGGATCGAGTATGGGAGCATGAGAATAATTCATAGGCTGAAAGTAGGTTGTAGAGGCGGCACTGAAACGTCTGGTGCTGAGCCTCCTCGGAGTCGTCGCAGAGCTCTCTGGTTGTGTTGGCCGTAAATTGGGACTACGAGAGTGTGGGTTGGAATTGGGACTCGGAATCCAGTCGGCGTCTTCCTCTGGTGGAATCACTCCAGGACCTACGGACATATTTCTTCGAGCAGGAGCACCGGCTTGAAAGTAGACCGTGGATGCAGAATACACTTGGTGTTCCTCCGTTACCTCGACACGACGCGCACCCAGACCTGGGATAGATATGTAAGAAAATATGTTGTTATCAAGTGTTAGCGAAGTAAATACCTTCTGGCCAAGCTGTCCTGGTTTTTGCTGCGAGGTGTACATCGATACTCGTTACTCTTGTTGGCTTTACAAATCGCACAGTCAAAAGGCCGCGCACGATAGAATTGCGGACATTTGGGTCAGGACGGGATGGATTGGGATGATTATGTTCGGTACCACGAATGAACACGACGGGTTCTACGAGACGGATAGAAACAGAGTTACTGGTGGACTTGTGCGTGACCGGCATGGTTACCAGAAGGAGAAGAGACAAATAGTAGGATGTCTGTGTCTTATAGTTCTCTTCTTAAAGCCTGTTCCTGATTATGATTTGAATTTTGAAAAGGGACTGCCACCGGAATAAAAATATATGTGGGAACCAGATATCAGGAGAGCTGTCGGACTGAACGATGAAATTGGAAAGATCTGTTGGTATTTATGGGATTGTTAGTGGCGTATAGAGCGTAATTAGGTACCAATGCAAGGTGTCCGATGTCCATAACCCCCCGTAAGATGTCAGGGCTAAAAAGACCATAAGCACAACTAAGCAACCAGTGAGCGCTAGTGAGTGCGTGTGTGATTCAATGCCTCAATCAGCCTCGGCAAAAGCATTAGGCACGTGCTCAAAAAAGTTTCAAC
>CEMT01387081.1:24452-45179 GCA_900068985.1 Pterula multifida
AGTCAATGGTTCCCGAGGCTCGTCATCGTTTGAGAAAGTAGACGAATCCTCGAGGCGGCCTTCTTCTAATCAAGGTATTGCGATACATCTGCGTGAAAGAGTTCGTTATCTCGAGGGTACCGCTTCTTCTGATTCTCCCTGCGTCTGTCTGATGCGCTTTCTGGATGTGCTTTATGCTACACTCTCCATAGGCGAGCTCTACGGTCCATCAATTGCGGCTGAGTCCCCGCGGAGTCTCGATATGCTAGCTCGTTATCTAGACAATGATGTCTTTCCTGGGATGGCGCTTTACGAGAAGATTATCGATAGCAAGTGTTTAGATCATCAAGACATTATCGACTTGTTGGGTCAACTCGGTGAGTTCACACTCATCGTCAGCTTTTCTGTTGCCCTCAAGGAATGTAAATTCATCAGGCCGCATTAATGCGGTCGTCCTCAATCTGTTTCGCTCTTGTGAGATCGAAAATATCTCCCTGTCCGCCTCTCTCGCCGTCGCAGGTCGCTTGAATGTCACAAATTCAGAGATATTCTCAGGTGAGCGAAAGACGACATCCCATTTCGGTCATTAGTGGTTACGAATTGCAGTTTTCTCTAAGCCTAATGGATTCTTATGCCTCACACATATATCAATCTGCAAGGCCCCCGTCCAAAGCTCTCAATTGATCCACCTCACCCGTCTTCCATGCCTTTCTGATCTATGCCTCCGAGATGCATCTCTCACCAACGAAGCGTGAGCCCATCACCGCACAAGTCATTGCACAAAATACTTCTAATACTAAATTCTCTTCTCAAGCATATTCATCCTAGTTAGCCTCAAAGAAACGTTAAAATGCCTCGATGTAACCGCTAACCCAGATATCAACGACGCCTGTATTCCAGCCTTGAGATACCTGTACAAACTCATGTATCTTTCAATCGAGGGTACAGGCATTAGAATGCCTGGGTTGCGCAAATTGGCTCGCTGGATAACGGAGGAGTCAAGGTGCATGGATATCCGGGTTCCCGCAGCTTGTGAGCAATATCTTGATAGTAAGTCCAACCTGCTGTCCCCTTCGATACTCGCTCTGCTCATCGATAGACTAACTCCTACCATCAAACCAGAACTCGACTCAAAATATCTCGTTCAACCCAGTCCACCCTTAATCACCGACCCAAGTCTATGTACCTCGTTATCTAAACATGACCTCAAGCTCAATCTAGGAGCTCATGCAGTGTGGAATCCTGATATCTCTGTGAGCGGGACAAAGAAAGAGATGAGGGAAAGATTAGAACATGTGTTGACGACAAGGATGGATGATATATTGCTCTCAAAGCTTGTTTTGGACAGTTAGGAATGGGTCCTATTATATGCATCAGTGTGTAATTGCAGTCCCACGTGTCGTGTAGCTACATATTCTTGCAAGGAGAGGAATTGATGTGTGTTCCCCTACAGTACGATCTATCGACCGAGCAAATGTTTCTTTATATTGTTATTATTATGGCCCACATAACTTATATACAGCTCATAGCTCTACTTTAGCAGCCTCTACCCTTGACTTAGAACATTAATTTCCGGCATAATTTAGAGATATTTGTTGTCAGTCTCCCGCCAAATTCAACCAAACTTTGGTTTTTCTCGCTTGTTACAAGTTCGAAGTTGTTGTGACACGTATTCATCCAATCGGAGTTTGAGTTTGAGAGAGGTCTTCGGCCCGGCGTCAGAGTGATCGGCCACCCGCGCTATTCCGTGTTAGTGTATTTAAAAACGAGAGTGTGCGGTGATTCATGGACTTACTTTCCTTCTACTAATGTTGTCCGGAAAAGAAGTTGCTAAGCATACCACACGAGAGAGTTGTTGGATTATCATTCATGGTATGTGGTACTCATCCATTCCACATTATTTAATTCCTCTATTCAAGCTTCTCAACAGGCAAAGTATACGACGTCACAGAATTTCTAGACGGTGAGCCGAGGTCTAAGCCTTCCATTGGGCTTGCACTGAGAACCATGCAGATCATCCAGGTAATATGCGTATCCCTGATGTATCAGATCCTGTCCACTCACTGGGAAAGTCTAGGAGGCAGCAAAATACTCCTCAAATATGCTGGGAAAGATGCTACGTTCGTCCCATCTCAGGCTTGAATCTTTTCATCCGCTCATCACTTTTGAACAGCCAGGAATATGATCCCATCCATCCTCCAGATGCTATAACTACCAATCTCGCACCCGAGAAACAGTGCGTGCTACAGCTTGAGAACCAATGTCACATCGCCTGATGCTGTTTATTCTAGCTTAGGCCCTGTACAACCTGACACGGTAGAGAAAGTTGAATTTGTAATATCTGATGAAGATAAGACACGGCAAGAACGCTTCAATCTCCGACCTTCGCTTGAAGAAATTCTCAATCTTCACGATTTTGAGGTGTGTTTCCATTGTTTCCAGTCCTGCTCCGCTCTCTGATCTAATTATGCAAGACCATTGGGAGACAAGTCATGCCTGAGAAGGCGTGGGCTTACTACTCCTCGGCCGCGGACGACGAAATAACAAATCGAGAAAATCATGCCGCTTACCAGCGGTAAGTCTTCCCTCGAGCACGAGTACGCCAGGACTAAATTACTGTTGCTTGTCAGGATATGGTTTCGCCCCAGGATCCTTAGAAATATGACCAACGTGGACTTTTCGACCTCAATCCTCGGTCACAAAACCACGATGCCAATCTACATTGTTGGTCTTTCATATCCTGAACCGAACCTTTCTTCAAGCTAATGACTTTGATAGACTGCGACTGCCTTAGGGAAACTTGGACACCCGGATGGGGAGCTAAATCTGACTCGTGCTGCTGCAAAGCATGGTGTCATCCAGATGGTCAGAAGTTCCTCGTCTTATTGAAGTCACTATCTCATGATGGCTGTAGATTCCAACTTTGGCATCTTGCTCTTTTGACGAGATTGTCGATGCTGCTGTACCCGGTCAAGTCCAGTTCATGCAATTGTTAGTTGACTTTACAGTACATAGAACAATCTCACCCGAAGCTTGTATAGATATGTCAATTCAGATCGAGCGATTACCAAGAGGATTGTTCAACACGCCGAAAAGCGAGGTGTCAAGGGTCTGTTTATTACAGTGGATGCTCCCCAGCTTGGTCGGCGGGAAAAGGTCAGAGTCGAACTCTAACCAATCCTCGATTCATATTCAATGTTATGATTGTAGGACATGCGAATGAAATTTGACGCTGAAGACCCCTCAGAAGTTTCAAAATCGGGCTCAAAAGGTGTCGATAGAAGCCAAGGTGCAGCGAGAGCTATAAGCGTATGTCATATAATATCGTTAATTGATCTCTTCTTTCTTATTGGTGCCTTCCAGTCATTTATTGATCCTGGACTTCAATGGAGTGATATACCATGGTTCAAGAGCATTACCACGAGTTAGTACTGGAGTATGTTTTCATACACAAATTCTCATCACTCGTAAATCACTAGTCCCCCTTATTTTGAAGGGTGTACAGTGTTGGGAAGTGAGTGTAAGCTTTTTATCCAGGTCGTCGTCGATTTGACTTTCGATTCAGGATGCTCTTGAAGCCTATGACCAGGGTTTAGCAGGTATTGTTCTCTCAAATCATGGTGGCCGTCAGCTCGACTTTGCTCGATCTGGTAAATTGAGAATTGTTCTCGCTTGGCAATCCCTCTTATAGGTCTATTTACAGGTATCGAGGTACTAACGGAAGTTGTCGCCCATTTAAGCGAGAAGCGTGGATTGTCTTTCCCGAATGAGAAGTTCCAGCTTTTCGTGGATGGTGGTGTGAGACGGGCTACGGATGTTCTCAAGGCTATTGCACTCGGTGCTACGGCAGGCAAGTCGCCTTGCAAACTTTTTCGCCTATCTCGCTCATCCGTTCCCAGTTGGCATCGGGCGGCCGTTTATCTATGCATTTTCTTCCTATGGCACCGAGGGGGTGGAGAGAGCTCTGAGTATTATCCGTGTATGTTATCATTTTTCTATTTTCAATGTATTTCCACAGCTCATCCATCCATTTTCAAGGACGAATTCGAGATGAACATGCGGCTCCTTGGAGCTCAAACTATCAAAGATGTGATTCCGTCCATGGTAGATGCGTCGAATGTAGGCTTGCATCTGGTTTCTGTGCCGAGCGACACGCTTTATGAAAGTAATTGTGAGTACTAGGCATGAGCATATTCCGGTGTCTTTGTGACTAATATTTCTGTAGATATTGCGTTACAGCCTGCTAAGCTCAGAGTAGTCGACGCCAAGTCGAAGATGTAGCTTCTTCGGGTACTAGGATCCAAGTTCACATTTATGATGTATAATCCAATTTACCTCATCAATGTTACGTTCTTGCAACTAAATGAAAGCCCCCATCGATTATACCACGATAGCAAACGATGCACCATATGACCCGAGGAAGTCGGACACGATAGTAGAAAAAAGGGTTTGTTGTTTGACGACTGGGAAATGGTTGTAACCATATATACAGCATATAACACTTGCCACGGAAAATACACAAGTATATCACGTGGAAATGGGCGTTGTCTGATCCTATCAGGCCCCCCGATACTAATGTTGGCTGTAACAACTTTCAAGTGACATACCACAAAAAATCACCATTCAATATCTTGGAATTTGAAGGCATTACAGACTGATGTTATCTGAAATTCAGTCACTACTCTACATAGCAAATCGGCGGCGGCGGGGACGATATGTTGGGTCGCTACGATCATTAGATGTCTTACAAACTTCAAGACACTGTTCCGTCAAAGTTCGTGCTACTTCGTAGCATCTTCACGTGATCCGGATAGCTCTTTGCATTCAATTGCTCACAAATTCACGTGTATTTCCAGGTATGCTTGGTTACTCTCCGGAATTGTCCAAGACTCCTCTTTTAACAGTCTACTACTATGGCAAACAGGTTAACTCAAATATTTGCTCATATAAAAGCCGGCATGTCATCACCTTCACCAGGTACGACACTTCGTCAACGAGACCAGCCATCATCTATAATCTAATCTTGCATCGAGCAGAATTATGGTCTCAAGTCCCTCTTGCGCCTCCAGACAGGTGTGCAGGTTCTGTTCATGGATTCGGATTTTCTTGAGCTTTCTGCAGTATCTTCAAGCTCACTGCTGGGTACAAAGCAGATAATCATGCCCAAAAGGTCAACTTAGGTGTCGGCGCGTATCGGGATGATGATAATAACCCATGGGTGCTTCCAGTTGTGAAGAAAGTGCGTCTTTTTACGCATATCTCTGCATCTTCACTTATTATGGGTGGAATTCAGGCAAAGGCTATCATCGCGAACGATCATACCTTAGATCATGAATATCTTCCGATCACAGGTCTCCCTTCTTTCACATCTGCAGCAAGTAAACTACTCCTTGGCGCCGATTCAGATGCGATTAAGGAAGACAGAGCAGTCAGTATCCAGACTATCTCTGGAACTGGTGCAAATCACACAGGAGCTGCGTTCATCAGCCGTTTCTTTGCATGGAATGGACCTAAGAAGATCTATCTCAGCAATCCTACTTGGGGTATATTATTTTCAAATTCTCCTATTCTTGTCATTCAAAAAACTGTTTAGCGAACCATCATGCGATTTTCCGTAATGTTGGGATCGAATCAGTGGATTATCCATACTATGACCCCAAGACTGTTGGGCTAGACTTTCAGGGTTTCCTTGGTGCATTGAAGGAAGCCCCGCCTCGCTCAGTGTTCTTGCTTCACGCCTGCGCTCACAATCCGACTGGTGTCGACCCGACCCAGAGCCAGTGGGAGAAGATTGCTGAAGTGTTCCTCGAGAAAGGTCACTATGCTTTCTTTGACTGTGCTTACCAAGGATTTGCCAGCGGCGATTTGGATCGAGATGCATGGGCTGTGAGGTACTTCTTCAAGAAGGGCATTGCTGGTTTAGTTTGCCAAGTGCGTCATACTTCATCTTTGGCGTTGTCTCCTCATGTTCTTATCCCTCGGACTTCGTAGAGCTTTGCTAAAAATGCAGGGCTCTATGGAGAACGTGTTGGAGCTCTCCATCTCATTTCTCCTTCCAAAGAAGCGGCCGATCGTATCAGAAGTCAGATCTCTGTCCTTCAACGCAGCGAGATCAGCAACCCGCCAACCTTTGGTGCTCGCGTTGTCTGTTACGTCTGTTTCATGACCATTTCATTTTCTTATGTTGCGACAGATTTCGTTGATTCTCCATGATGAGGCACTTTTCTCTGAATGGAAGCATGACATCACCACCATGGCTGAGAGGTTCGGTTTGCCTTATTGAGTCTCCAAACTGAATTTTGGCTGAGAACAGTACTATATTAGGATTATTTCAATGCGTAAGGAGCTTTACAGGCTCTTGACCGAGGAACTGAAGACACCAGGGAGTTGGAACCATATTGTTGAGCAGATCGGGATGTTTAGGTGAGTGTTTAGACGACCAAGTTGATTAACGCTAGCATGACGTCTATGTATGTCAGTTTTACCGGCATCAATGCGGAACAAAGCAAGGCACTGACGGAGAAGGCCCACATTTATTTGACCATTAATGGCCGTATTTCTATGGCGGGATTGAATACCCACAATGTCCGTTACGTGGCCGAGAGTCTTGACCAAGTGGTAAGAGGGAGGTTGTAGAAGCATCGTGGTGCAAGTTACATCTAGCTAACTCTAGAGTAGAATATGAATACAATGGCTGGATAAATTCTCGTTTGAAAGATGATTGACGTCAGTAGCTAGCGCTAGCAGCAAGCGGAGGCAGGCACATGCTGCTCCAGCTCGTTTCATGCGTCGATTACCTCCACTGGCTGCGTCTGAGCTTTGAAGACTAGTAATAGCTCCCCCTCTCCTTCGAATCCCTCTTAGTTCTTACCATAATCCCCACAGTGTCGTCCACCAGCGAGCGGCAGTCCCATTCATCCTCCCAGCTGCCCCAAACGACGTCTAAACTTATGCAAGCGTCTCCACCCACTCATATTCCCCTGCCAGACCCTCCCACATTCCCTATTTTCCCCTCAGACAACAGTCCTGCTTCTCCCTTCGTCCAGTTCTATACCGCACCTTCTTCTCCACTAACGCTCGTTGATCTACCTTCGGAGCCCCATCCTTCGCTGCTCGCTGACAAACTAAGAAACTTGAGTGCGGATCCCTCACCGTCTTTCAGTGTTTCTATACCCTCTAGTTCTACTGCTTTGTTTCCCCAACAAGCATCGGATTCAGTACACAAAGGCCCTGCCAGGGTGTGGTCTCCACCGCCTACGGAAGATCCTCTTCCTTTATCGACGGTGTCATATGACATTCAGTTGCTAGACCAGGAAGAGTTGAACCCCCTCGAGAAAATTTACCTTTTCTCAGTTAGCAAGGCTACGTTTCATAGAGTGTATATTGCAGATACATTGCCTCAGCTGCTGGACAAGGTGGAGCCTATTGAGGCAGGGACGTACGTGCTCCCACTCCTCTCCGGTTTGGCAATGGATCAAGGTGCGCGTGCCGGCATGCCATCTCTTCCTTCATGAATCCATTAGTTCATAAACGCTCATTTCATAGATGACCAAGTCAAAGAAGCCCTGGCATCCAGGTTAGTTGATATTGTCTGGTGGTTCTTCACCGTGAGTTGCTGATTTATTTTCTTGATCTCTTTATGAGTTAAATCGTTTCATTCCAGCGCTGTCAACCTGTTTCGGATGATCAGCATCAGTTCTCTCAGCCCCAATCATCCAGCTCGTTCCAGTTGTCCCCAGTCTCTCCATCATCGCCACCGGCGCCCTCTCCTGTGTATGTTCCCCAAGACAGGCTCACTGATCAAGATTTCAGGCCTCCCATATCTGTAGCGTCATTTACGCCTATCATTGGAACACTGTTGCTCAGCGCTAATGCAATTATCGCTGAGAATGTCAGGTTTGCGGTTGTGGAAATCTTGCGGAAGATCAGACAAGAGGAGGAGGCTGAGTCTAACGCAGAGACGATGGTTACAGGCGCGCTATTGGGCAACCAAGCAAGGAGATTGGTGGCTACAGAGATTTTGCAGAAAGTGGTTATTGGAATGGGTAGGCTCGATGAAGAAGAAAAGGAGGATGCTACGGATAGTGAAGGAGACGAGTTTTTTGATGTCGTCGATCTTAATTCCAGTGACGACCGGGCCTTCATTGCTGCTCAAGCAGAACCAATAACGAATGCCCCTCGAATCAAAGTGAATTTCGATGGCCCTTCGTACAACCCTTATTTTCCTCCCATACCACCACCGTCATCACCTAGTGGTTCATCATCTTCTGGTTCGTCCCCCTCAGCAGCGTCGCCCGGGATGTCCTCTTCATCCAGCCCTTCTACAGACTCTTCAAGTTCATCTTCTAGGAGCTCTCCGAGTTCCTTCTCAGCTGTATATTCCACAGGCATCAAGACATCTAGTTCACCTGATTTACCTAACTACCCATCGTCTGGACTGGCCTATGAATCTCTCACTCAGCCGCCACCGTCTTGGTTACCTCACACAGCAGTCATGCAGACTCAACTTCAGCTGACCAAGTTTCCCTCTCCCCCAGTCGAGGCAATACCAGTCATGATGAAATCTCAGCAAGCGGATGTTGATATGTGCGCTTGTCCTGTTGAAGGAGACAATGTTGACGAAGAGCATGGAGACCTGGGGAGGTTATCTAGCATGAGCCTCATCGCGGCCGTCGCAGCGAGCGGTAAAGCGTCATTCAATCTGTAGCCGTCTGGATCGTGAAGGCCTCATGTCTTGATTTTTTATTCAGGATGCATTGACGATGCGACCAAGGCAGCCTTCGTACAGGAGGTCACGAGGAGGGCCGGTGATGAGGTTCATTTGGTACGAAGGGAAGCAAGTTTTGCACTTGGTGCCCTTGCTAAAATTGTTCCCCAAGAGCTCATCATCCATTCACTGGTAAAAATCCGTTTCTTTCGTTCCAACTTGACGCTCATGAGCTTGACTTGCCTTTTAGGTTCCACTCTTCAAGGAATTTCGTTCAGACCCTGTATGGCACGTTCGCCATTCTACCTTGCTCTCACTTCCAGGAATTTTATCCCGTTTGAGCTCCGCAGAACGACGTTCCATCTCATTATCTTCCATTTTCCCGCTCTCTCGAGATGAGGTTGCAGCGGTGAGGCTTGGTGCTTTTGAGGCACTGGGCGAAGTCATATATTCTTTTCATGATGATCCCCAAGGTCCACCAGAAGACCTAGTTCAGCTCTTTCTCTCGCTTTCAAAGAGAAAAACAAAGGAAAACGTTGAACCAACGACGATAGATTTTCAGATCGATGAAGACGAGGTTACGCGTGCACTGATATGCGCCTTCAGTTTTCCTGCTGTCACTCTGACGCTAGGTCGAGGCAATTGGCAGCAACTACGACCTGCCTATTTGGATCTAGCTGCCAACCCTGATCTCAAAGTCCGCCGTACTCTTGCTGCATCCTTAGGTGAAATGACCAAGCTAGTTGGTCCAGAAAACGCAGGCCAAGACCTCCTCATTGTTTGGTGGAACTCAGTCGGCTGTGAGGAAGAAAATGTCAGGATCAAGGTGGCAGGATCATTAGAGATGTTTATCAGGGGGTTGAAGAGCGAGGATCAAGTGACCGTTTTCAAAGGCGTGTTGTCAGTGTGGGAGGAAAATGGTTGGAAAGGGTGGAAGGAACGAGAAATCATTGCAGGCACTCTCGGTCATATCGTTGATTTGGAACTGAGCATACAGGATACGATGCGGCATCTTATCATCAAGGCCTTGGAAGATGATGTGGCTGCAGTCAGGGAAGCCGCTTTGACATCAGTATGGGCAACCTTGTCTTTGAATATTCAATCTCTGTGGCACTGACTTTGTCCGTCTTAGCTCCCTTATATCTGGACCGCTTTCTCCACAGCCTATTCATCATCTATCAATGATTTGAAGTGTGATCTTCAGGCACTGGCTAGGTCTGACAGTCACAAGAGACGGATGACGTGAGTCTAGATTTTATTCCCTATTTTTGCACCAAGAATGATCTTTTGGTATTTGTCCAGCTTTGTTGCTTGCCAACAGGCGCTTGTTCTCTCAAAGTCGGACAAAGCACCTGCATTCGTCAGCGCAGATAACGAGTTTTGGGCATCACTCGCTGCTACCAATTTAGCGGTTGATCCAATTCTAGGCGTACGTATTGGGCTGGCAAGACTGGTTGGCTTATTCTATGGTAAGTTTTTGTGATTTTCCTGCTCGCTGATTGGATTCCTAAGCAGGCTTCTTTCAGATCGAACCGGCCGAGACTGTTCCGATCTTCCAGCTTTAAGGGAACTTTGGCTCAAATTGACGAATGATATCTCACCTGAAGTACGAAATTACGTCTCAACAATCCACTCTTCAAGAGCTGAAAGTGGAAGCCCAACACATACCACTCCAGGCCCTCAGATTGTTTCGCCATCTGGCATTGCTGACACTTTCTCACGACCACCGAGTTTAAGTTAGAGATTTTGCGTGGGTTACATCCAACGGATGGGATTCTCGCGGGAAAGAGCCAGGGCACCGGCGAAGTGTTTTCTCATCTCATCGACGATTGCTTGGAACCATATTTCCTGGTCTGAAACTCGAGAGCAACCATCAGTTCTTTAATGCGGGTGACGGATTGCATCGAGACCACTTAGATGGGTGGTTGGTAGATGCTCTTACCTACGTGGAGATATTGATAAGTTTGTGCCCTGTGAGAACAATGGGCTGGATATAGCCTAGTTGATGATGATGAGAAGGAGTTGCTCGCGCACGCTGTGTTGGGTGATGTTGTTAGATGGGAGAGTCAGTGCTGTATTTTATTGTTGTCGTATGATATATCGGATTAGTACAGGATATTATTCTAACCTAATTGCACAACATTGGATATATTCACGATTTATTGCTGGATTTCTTGCTATTGAGCTGAACTTGGATCGAGGCGTATAAAGTTAAGTAATTCTGATCTTGAATTTTTTTGATGGATGGATCACTTGGATGGATTCAGGTCCCAAACGCTGGGAGCAGCTGATGACCTGAACACACTGAGTGTGTGCTACTTTCACACCCAAACGCCAAGATCCCTGTTCCGTCCTTTTCCCTTCTTCCTTCGCTTTGCTCCTCAACATAGCTCGACTTACAACTGTGCGGGATTACACAGATGAAAGAAAAATTATGGCAACTCACGCGAATCTGCTTTTTCAGTGAGTTAGCTCTGTGATCAAGCTACATAGACTCCTTACCCGTACGTCATTCTCTAGGCTCACAAATCATTGCGAATTCTATTATCTGTAGCATTGGGGTAGGTATCCTGTCTCATAACGTCTATTGTCGCACTGTACAATGGCTAAGTCGCCTTGGGGTATGTCTATCTAGGTGTGGCACCTGTCCGCCACAATAGGCTGTATGCAGTTCCTCGCATTTTTGCCTAGTTCACGCTGACTTGGTCGTTTTTATTGAACCCAACAGTACCTGTCGATAAGTATCTCATTTTTTTGGGGGCATTTGGGCTCGCTTTTGTGTTTGCAATGTGAGTTTAACAGTTGGCTCCAATCAAAGGAGCTAGCAATTAACATTTGGCCTCATCTTGTGTGCAGTATCTTTATTGAGCTTCTCCTTAAAAATCCCATTACTTCTCGTCTCTGGTTCGAATTCTTGTGGGTTAATCTGTTGTTGGCACTGGAATTTGGTAAGTGAGCCCCTGCAAGTTTCAGCTATCTTCCTGTTTCGGAATTTGTCTCTGACCGATGCATATTTTTCGGGCATCGATTCTAGCTGGCGCTATTACATTCTCGGTTAAAGTATCCACAAAGTGCTCTGGTACGTGTCCGAGCTTTGACCTCCTCAATACCGCAGAGTGGAGGCAATAGCGAAATGATTCTGATTCATCTATTTGTTTCAGCAACTGTTGACTCTTGTCAGTCGTCCAGGCTAATACTGGCGTTTTCTTGGATATGCGTCATCATACGTGAGGAGTTTGTTTACGATTTCGCTACTCTGACTTACTTCTTTCAGTTGCTGCTTACCTGATACTGCTCACTCTTCCCGCTTATCAGTGTCATCGAACCAATTCACGAATATGGGATTATCCTGTGAACAAGTTCCGATGGAGCGACCCTAAAAAGTGTCTCTTCAATGTACCCTCCCCGCCTATCATTCGCCCTGTCTTCAATCAAGACAACTTTGTGGTTGCAGCACCAATCGCCCGCAGGTTACAAGACCCAGGGCGTTATGCGCACAGGTTCGGCTTAGGGTCCGAATATGAGATCGAACATTATCGACCTCCGAGTAATATTAACCCCAATAAACCTCCATCACGCAGCTCCTCTCCTATACCACCAGTCCCTTCTTTAATACCTGCAGTTCAGGCCTCTAGTTCTTCTGCAAACTCTCCTGCAGTGGTGCAAGCACCACCTCTCTCTCAGCTGTCGAATAGTACTTCAGCATCCCTATATCCCTGGCATATCCAAGCTACCCTTCCCACCGCTTTAGCACCAGTTCTACCTTCTGCAGTTGTAGCACAATCCTTACACCCCATTCGATCTGACGAGGCTTCGCTCCCTGTGTTGGGCGATTGGCCTCGTGCTAATGCAACGACGATGCCCCGACCACCGAAGAAGACAAAACCCGTGAGATCTATAGAGCGCCGCCCTTCAGATCGGAGCCAGCAGCGGCATACAGAAACAGGAGTTCGATATGCTAGTGCTCCAGCACGGTCTAAACCCTCTGGTCCGAGACGACGGTCTGTTTCTGGCGGAGGCCTTGCGAACTATCATTTGACTGGAGTGGACTCGGCATATATCAGTCCCTACAAAGATCCCAACGCATAACCGTCCACTCTTCTCCTTATTCGATTGATAGGTCATTGTACATTTTAATTTTGTGTTGTATTAGCTGTATATTGGTTACATATTTATCGGCAATGCCTTTAAATAGCGTTACTTGTTCTGTAGGATAAGAACTATGATGAACACAACTCCACCTCATTCTTTCCAATTCTTCCTCCTTCATCTCAAGGGTTGAAACGTTCAAAACCCATCTCTCATCGAGATCCATTTCCCAACATCAGACCTCTTCCATCTATTGGATTCCTACCACTGAGCTTCTCACCATCGTCTTGCGCTGTGATGACAGTCATAGCAGCATCACCATCACCCTCCTATACTCTATGGTTGATGTATGTTTTGCTTTGGATTTCCGGCAGATGGGCGGTTTTCAACTCAGCGATGAACAACATCGTCTTGTCGAGACTCTGACTCAGAGAACTGTCATAAGGCAATCAAATTTTAAGCCCTCTGCGACAATCAAGCACTAGTTATAGTGTGCGGCAGTGCATGATCTATAACTTAGCTGCCGAATCATTCGTATAGTCCCTCTGTGTGTGGAACTAGTACTTAGTACATGATAGCATTACTACTGTCCAAAAGATCGTGTCTATTTAGAAAAAGCTGTGGTATTAATGTTAACCCTCAGTGGAATATGTCCATAGTCTAAGAAATTTCGTCACCAAGTCCAAATGTGGGATAAACTAAGGTGTACTCTAGCACTAGTAGATAATCATAAGATACCTATCGGATAACTGTCAGTGAGACGAACAGTGTGTCAAAAGTAGGGTGACAAGAATAAAACATCATCTCGTAGGTGCGGCGGTGGCACAATTGGGAGATGGAATTCCTATGTCTTCCGCAGCCCATGCATTGGGATAAGTGCATCCAGAAATCGGGACGGGAGCACTCGCTGTATCCTTTGGATTCAACCATCCGTTTCCAGAATCAACTTTAGTTGGGGTTTGATCTCCTGATGGTGCAGTCATAGTCGGTGGTGGGAGGGTTACTATCGTACCAGTTGATGTGTACACCGGCAGGTCAGTAGCAGGAGCATTAGCACCTGCGACATTGGAGATTGTTGCCGGAGGCCAATTGCTTGAATCTGAGATCGTCCCGGCTCCAGGTCCTCCTGTTTGCCATGGCTCGAAAGTACCATCAAACTGCATCCCAGTTTCTCCCACAGATGCGCACTTTCCAACAGCGGATCGGGGATCAAGAGGTATCCAACCACCTTGTAAACCGAGCTGGTATGACCAGAGAGGAGATTCGACCCGATTATTGGTAGTGGTATTTCCGATCTAGGAGCTTGCTTAGTATGAGTACTTCATCTAAAGATCGGTGGCACACATACCTTCCATGTCCAGAAGAAATAGTCCCCAAAGGTATCCATTTCAGCCATAATGAGCTGTTTAATACCAGCAATAGTGGCGGCATCCCACTTGGATGCATCTATCCATTTATCACAATCTTCAAATGAGGAAGAACCTTTAACACCCTTGAGGTATGTTCCACAATCGTTGAATGCTCCGTTGAACTCCCCGGCGACAGTGACACCGAATTTCTTGCGACTGGTGTTCATTGACGGAGCCCAGCGATTGCAAGCTGTTGCGGGCCAGGTACCGCCAGCTTCATCATCATTGATTGAGGTGTCTATTGGTGCATCATTCTTCCCACCGTCGAAGGCGAAGTAAGGGTGGGTGTCGAGGGATATACGGTCTGAGCCAGTGAGGAAACCAGACCAAGAGCCTAATCCTTGGAAGCCATCATGGATAGATATGTATGGTCCGTTTCCAGCACCAAGTCCCGTAATCTCTCGTATCATATCATGCGCTTTCAAGTAACTAAAAAATGAGAATGATTAGTGAAATACTGAGAAAATATGATAAAACAAACAAGCTGGTCAGCTGGTCCTTTCCGATAGTATCCACAAGTGCTTCGTTCATTATGCCAAACATGAGAACAACATTGCGATACTGGTCTTGGGAGAAGAATTCTGTAAGTACCCGGATGTACTCCAGTGTCCGTTGAGCATTTGCGAGGCCCATGACTCCGCTGAGGAAGTTTAAGTGGCCCTGTCTTCCAGAATGGTTATAGCCTTGAAAAGTATTAATAATGAGACTAAGAATAATAATGCTGCTCGATCTGACTGACCATTTTGAGATCCAGGGATCGTGTGCAGGTCAATGTTTACCCTCAGTCCGTACTTTCTGGCCCAACCAATGACCCTCAGAATGTATCTTGGAGAAGAGATTGAGTCCCCATAGAAGTAACGAGATAATTTATTGCATACTTCCAGCTCGTCTGTGCAAGAAACGGTTCTCCGGGCCATGTTTCGATTGCCCAGAACGGTATCGGCAATCGAATCCAGTTCAAACCAGAGCCCGCTATTTCAGCGATATCTCGTTCAGTCTGCAGAACGGAATATTTCTGTCAGCCAGGACTATCACGGGTAAAGGTAGAAAACTTGCAATGAACGTATCATAATGGTGTTCCAACTGAGTCAAACCTCCATTTGCAGTATCAGCGCTCATAAGTTGGCTTAACGTCCACTCATCCTCAGCGCCCGGGTATTTTTGGAATAATGCAGGAACTATGAATGGTTCTGTAACAAACAACCCTCCAAGATTGACCCTAATAAACGACTGTTATAGTGTGTGGAATGGCTGAATATGCACAAAACTCGCCCATTGATTCTATTTTTTCCAAAATCCCAGCTGGTGTTCAGAGGCGGTGTCCATGAATTGGGCTGAGCGTTATCATTAAACGGATTGCTCGGATCGGAAATCCCTGAATGGAGTAAAGAATTTAGGTCAATGCGTCTGATAAGCTTTCTCATCAATGTCACAAAGGTTTGAAGACGCCATCCTGGGATCCATCCAACATTCGCAGATGAAATACGCCAGTTGCATCCCAATATGCAAATAGGAAGAGATAATCTAATTCAACTCACAAAATCCACCAAACTTGTTGTTATACGTGAAAGTCGAGCCGTCATCCATCTTGATGAGAGATCCGTCGCCACCAGATGTGGCGCCTGTCCGAGTCGTAGGAGCTCCAGTACTAGAATCTGTCGGTTGACCATCTCCTGTAGCGAGACCTTCGTTAGAACTATCTGATTTTTCCGCGCTGTGATTTGGCTTGAGCAACTTGAAGTAAATGGGCAGAACAACGGCAAGAACAATGACAGCCAACGCGGTCACGACCCCTGCAATGATCCAAACACGACGCTTAGACCGTCTTCCCATCGCCCTAGATTCCGTCTCCAAAGTAGAGCCTTCGGCGGCCTCTCGTTTCGCGACAGGTAGAAATGATGCTGAGTTAACCTCGGATCGAATTGCGTATGACGAATCCCGGGGCTGAGAACTAAAATCGGACGCTCTGATAGACTCGAGCATAGTAGAACTGCTAGGTTGACTTCGTATCCTCCCGGCAGCAGCCCATGGAGGGGTGTAAGAAGGTGACTCGCTCATGAGGCGAGAGCAGCTCGGAAGAGAAAAGGGCAATAGGCTAACCCACCAGTGCCTAGCTTTTATAGATTATAAGGGCATACTAGACCGTATATGCTGTCGTATGAGGCGCGCGTGAACGCTCATACTTAGCGAGTTCCATGGATTTCAAGGCGCGAAAAGGGCATCAACGTTAGCGCTCTGCGGTCAGCTGTGCTGATCATGGAAGACGGGCGGGAAAACTTGGGAGATATGTAGGCGGAGACCATCGAACGAGAAGACGCTGGACATTGAGGAGACGCTTGAACTCAACGTATTATGCACATGCACAAATTGAAAGAAGATTGAGGGTCGTGGTCAAAAAAAAAAAATCGCACTTGTACTGGTAGGAGCATGTTGGCAGATAATCAGTATAGCCAATAGATGAGCTGACAATTTAGTACAAGCTATAGATGCAACATAAATCAGAAGGCAAGATGCTACGCTTTGATGCGCAACAGTTCCTGACTAGCGCTATTCAATCTATCCAACTTCTTCAATAACTCTTCCCTTCGGCTTGCAATAGCCGGATGTTCCTGGGCCAGCTCTTTACACATTTTTGCACCATGAGCACCTCCAAGTCCTAGGCCTGCATAGATCGTGGGCAGCAAGCTATCTCCTCCGACTGCAAGGACGAGTTCGGCGTCGATAGCCAATGGGATATTGTCGACAAATCGCTTGTATGCAACTAGAATACACATCACAATGAGCACAGGAGTGTCCAGCTTATAAGCATTGTACAGACCTTGAAAATATGCCCTAACATCAGCCATAATGTCCAGAGCGGGTTCCATGGAGTCGGGGGGTAAAATCTTGGGCAGATCTGAGGGTTTGACGCCATGGACACCTATCTCAGACAAGCCCTGCATGACCTTTCTAACACCAACAGGATTAGATGTCACATCAGGTGCGAATTGATTTGTGGTGGACAAAGCCCGAATGCCTTTCATTAAGGTAGCACCCCGTTCTTTATCTCTGTAACCCTTGTAGAACGCGAAAAACTTGTCTTTATAATCAGACAAATAATGGGTATTCAAAGTGAATGCTTTTTGCTCAAGGCTAATGAGCCAAGATATCCTGTGATGAGCGTTCTCGAAACAATGCTTGATGTGTTCTGAGAGAATAACTCTGATATCAAGATAGAAAGTTAGAGTAGGTCAAGATAAAGTGCTGAAGGACTTCACTTCAGTCGTTGTTCAAGGATGCCCTGACCATATGAACCAAAGTGATCGTGAATGGTCTCCTTGACTCGTGACAGAACAAGGGAATGAATCCTTGTGCACAATTGTTTTGCAGGATCCTCCCAAGATTTGGTGTACTCAGAGATGAGTGTTTGTTTGACGACAAAAGGGTAGTTACCCGGAAGCTCACGAGTACGCGCCTGCAGATTCAATGAAAATTGGCACTGGAGATTGAAGATGTGTTACCAACGATTTAGCACAATCAAGGACTTCATCAATGTAAATAGCACCCTTGCTGCCTGGGATTGAGGTGTCTTCATCTGTATTGGCATCATCATCATCATCATTGTGATCTTCTTCATTCGATAAGAAATCCGCCTTGGAGAAATTCTTGTTGTGGCGGTCCCTCCTCTCGTAAGGACGGAAATTAGGAGCGGTTCTCCTGATTGCTCTCTTAAATTCCTCATGTGCAGGGTTGATCTTTTGTAAAAGACCTTCTCTACTGGCGACACCTAGCATTTGGAAGTGAAGGTCAGTTGAGAACTTGTAGAGGAGGTTGTTGATTTCGACAAAGGAATCGGAAGAAGGCGGTTTCGGAAGTGACTGGAGTTGACGCTCTGCGTGCTGCAACATTTTTTGAAGTTCCTCTTGTATTTCTGGGAGTCTGCAGTACAAAATGAAAGAGAGATGATGGAATAAAGGCTAATGCGTACCTTTTTGCGATGAGGTCTGACAAAATGATGCTCAACCTTTCAACTAGATTCCTGGTGCGAAGGTATTTCTGATATGTCGAATCTAGATCACACCAGGGTGCTGTCATTGAAAAGAACTCTTCCTCCTGAATTCTCGCGTCTCTCCAGGAGATACCATCTTTAAGCGAGGAGGAGCTCGGTTGCTTGACGCAAAACCAATTGTTTGCAAGCGCCTCTTTCTCGTTGCGGATAAATGCAATCCAACTTTCTTCGTCTCCAGATGAAATACGATCTGGTTTTGTGAGTACGCCTTGAGAGAAAGGATTCAATAGGAGTAGAAACAGCAGGTAAAATAGCCACTCACCAACGGTCCGAGCACCTGCTGGATCATACTTTTTAGCCAGCTCATGCGCACCCTGGTTCTCAAAGTCGGCTGTCCAAAATCATTAGCATAAGCAGGAGATCCATCACGATCGGAAGGACTGACTCTCGCAGGCTACTGTAAGGAGAATGAGGCAGCTTGGCCTCTTGATGTAAGAGGTAACAAGGTTTCGAATCAAGTCAATGTCTGATGATTTACTGGTACTCGAGGCAGTAGCAATGATACCTAAAAAACCGATTTGCTTAGTTCACAAAAAAGGAGCAAACATCATACCAGGGAGATCACAAAAAGCGAGGTCCTCGACCTCAGGGCCACTGATATCCAGTATCACAGTGTTGGTCGAGAAAGTCAGGGTAAGATTATCACAGTGATCAGTATCATCACCAGTCAAAAATGTCCTTGAGGAAACAGAAGGATTCAGAATTGCGCGTTGTGCACGTCGAACGCGTTCTTCAACATGACTAGAGTTGAGGATAATATCTCCAAAACGGTCGATCCTTGGTTGCCCGAGGGGTTGTCCGTCAGGATCAGTAATAAACCGGAGGGAAACAGTGCATTGCCAAGGGTTTTTAGTTCTTGTTAGCTTGCACTCGGTGGGGCATCTAAGCAGAATTTAGTGAGGTATTTACAAAATATATAGTGGAAGCGAATGCTTACCTTGTGCATGTCCCAGAGGCGCGGGGCAGAGTTATACCAGATATTGACTCGATCAGCGACGATTTGCCTAGTAACAAAGTTGACCGAATAAATGCCAGTTTGTATGATTGTGAGGACTAGCCACTTACCGGCGCTCTGCTGGCCAACGACAGCAATCTGTGGCAGGTCCATGTCTACCTGGACTCTAGCAAGAGTGCTTTAAGGATTTGAATTGATGATATGGAAGAGCAACTCACCCCGTCGCATGGAGGCGGTTAATGATGTCAAGTAAATTTCTTCGATTGTGTGATACATCTGGGCTGGATAAGCCGACACCATTGGACGGCGTAGGTTCAGAAGTTGAGGACTCAGTATCGGACATGATGAGATTATGGGAAACGAGTCAAACGATTGGAGCTGTTGTGCAAAGACAAGGTGGCATTATATATCAAATCGAGGGAACACATGTTGACAGAGCCAGATGCTATCCGAAACAGTAGCAGACAAGCGCCATTAGGGGTGATTGTGAACAAAGATTATCATTGATGAAGCAAAAAGGAAGTCGCGTTGTCGTGTGAGTCCTTGAGATCAATGTCCTCCACCACAACAACACTCAAGTACAAATCCCACAAACGTCCTGCAACTCAGCCAAAGCAACCATTACCACTCCCAGAACGGCTCAAACGGCTTTTCGTCTCCCTTTGTGCTCAGATAGACGGTGGTCACTTCAAGAACGCGATCAAGACATGCGAGAAAAGTACGTCATCTCCTCCACCCATCTCCTCCACCGTAGATTACCCCTTACTTACACCCGGCTTATCCTCGCAGTTCTAGCCATAGATAGTCATGATCGCGATGCACTCCAGGCTAAATTATTCCTACTACTCCAGACGGAACAGTATGATGAGGCTTTAACCCATGTCGATTCTTTGGATGATGCTACTCAATACGCTTACGAACGCGCGTACATATATTATTGTCTTCACCGCGAAACCGATACAGAAGAAGTCCTCAAGTCACTGGACAGGGAAGAAAACAAGGGCGTCGCGCATCTTGAGGCACAGGTGGTGTGTGCAACCATCAACTTCTTCCTCATCGCACCTGAATGAATTCTAGAACTATCGTAAAGGTGCCTATGAAGCGGCGTTCGATATGTACAATTATCTTCTTGATACATCTGAACCTGTAAATGATTCAATGCACGCATGGCTGATTGACCGGCCTAATCCCATTGCCTCATAGAACACAGAAGAGTACTCGGACGTACAGAATAACCTTCAGACTTCTCAGAAACTTCTCGATTTCGTCACCTCAGGATACCTCCGCTCCCTGGACAAGCTTCCCGCTTCAATCTCTAAATCGCTCGAATCCTCTCTTCCTCCCCAGGTGCCTTCACACAGCTCCGCTGCAATGATTGTCCCCAAGGACACAGAAGTAAACAAGCCGCGGAAGGTCAGGAGATCGCGACTACCACCTGGTGTTATCCCTGGTGTGACACCGCTTCCTGATCCCGAGAGGTGGGTAAAGAAAAGTGAAAGATCGACATTCTCTACCGGGAAGAAACGTAAGGGTGGTGCCA
>CEMT01387081.1:52756-93641 GCA_900068985.1 Pterula multifida
GCCTTCCAGGCGTTTCCATTCCTCAGCAGTCATTGTAATAGACGGTGCATGCATAATTGCTCCGCTAATTGACAAGTTAGTACCTACTTATCGTAGATAATGTGAAAGCGGAATTTGCTTTATCATAAATATGCTATTGACACTCAACCCCATGGTCAAGCTCTGTTACGATGAGAAGAGCGCTGTAGATAAGAGAAAGCGGAAAGAATTGAGAACGGAGATTGACTCTGAGGGTTGTGTGCGGTTGAGGTTGGACTGTTGAATTTCTCGATCCGACACTTGATGTGACCAGAGACCGACCTTACTTCCGCTAGCGATTATCAGCTCTGATTGGGACTATATCTAGAGAACCCACTCCACATCTTCCTTGTTTCTACTCCTTTACGCCTCGTCACAAAGCAATGGCAACCTCTACCACACACTCACCTCTGCCTTCAATACTCCAAGGGCAGCTCGATGTGCTCATGATCGACAATTTCGATTCCTTCACTTGGAATCTGTACCAGCAACTCTGCTTGCTTGGTGCCAATGTGACTGTCATTCGAAACGATGCCATCGCTCCAGAGCAATTTCCGCTGCTGAAGATCAACTACTTGCTTATCTCGCCTGGTCCTGGTCACCCTCAGACAGACTCTGGAGTTTCCAGAGCCGCAATCCAGTACTTCACTGGGAAAGTACCTGTTCTGGGCGTTTGCATGGGACTTGAGTGTTTGATCGATCTTCATGGTGGTGAGATCGGGTACGTTCATTGATATTGTTCATGCAAAATTGATCTTGCTGATCTTGGTGTTTCATGGTATGTAGATATGCTGGTGAAATTATGCACGGAAAGACTTCTCGTGTGCGACACGATAATCGAGGGTGTTTCAAAAACGTTCCGCAAGGCATCACCTCCATACGATATCACTCCTTGTCCACACAGCTGTCATCTCTTCCGGCCGACATCGCCATCACTTCAACGACCGAAGAATCAGGCGTGATCATGGGTGTCCGTCACCGCAAGTACACTGTAGAAGCGGTGCAGTACCACCCTGAATCCATCCTCTCTGCGCATGGAGATGATCTGATTCGGAACTTCTTGAAACTGAGAGGAGGAACCTGGGAGGAAAACCCGGATTCAGGCGTGCTTGATCCTGCTCTTCCTCCATTCCCCATCGATGCCCTCCCTGCTCACATCAAGAACAATGAGGCCAATGCAAAGCGAGTTCCCACCATCTTAGAGAGAATATACGCACAGCGTGCCAATGATGTCGAGACAGCGCAGGCAGCACCGGGAACTACTCTTTCAGACTTGAATACACTTCACGCTCTCAATATATCTCCCCCTCAACTCTCCTTCCTTGATCGCCTCAAACAGAATATCTCACCTACCTCTTCAGCCCTCCTCGCTGAAATCAAGCGAGCATCTCCGTCCAAGGGCCCCATCTCTGTCAAAACTAACCCAGCTGAGCAGGCTCTTAAATATGCTCTTGCTGGTGCTGCAACTATTTCTGTTCTGACTGAGCCACATTTCTTCCTTGGCTCGATACAAGACATGTTCCATGTCAGGCAAGCTGTAGCGAGCCTGCCAAATCGGCCGGCTATACTTCGCAAGGATTTCATCCTGAGCAAGTACCAAGTCCTCGAGTCGCGTATTTGGGGGGCTGATACGATCCTGTTGATTGTCGCCATGCTTCCTGAACATACCTTGAAGGAGCTGTACGCTTACAGCAAGGAGTTAGGCATGGAGCCATTGGTAGAGGTCAATAATGAACGGGAGATGGAGGTGGCGCTTAACCTTGGAGCGAAGGTGATTGGTGTTAACAACAGGAACCTTCACGATTTCAGAGTTGACATGCAAACCGCAAGTCGAGTTGGTGCTATGGTTAAGGGTAAAGATGATGTTATTTTGCTTGCTCTTAGCGGCATCTCCGGCCACGACGATGTTGTCAGGTACAGATCAGAAGGCATTCACGGTGTCCTCGTTGGTGAGAGCCTCATGCGTGCTTCTGACACGACTGCCTTCGTGAAGGAGTTACTTGGTACCTCTGATGGAGAGACGTCCTCACCGGAGTGGACTAAGACTAAGCCATTAGTCAAGGTATGTGGTATCAGGACACCAGAAGAAGCCATCGCATCCGCCGAAGCTGGCGTTGATCTTATCGGTCTCAATTTTGTCCCTGAGAGCAAGAGATATATCAACATCTCGACAGCAAAGGAGATCTCTGCGGCTATCCACAAACACGCTGTTACGACCGCGCAATCTTGCGAAATTACTTCCGTCCCCAACACTCCCTGGTTCACAACACATGCCAATCGACTCTCGCAGCTACCCAAATCCCGGCCACTCCTCGTCGCTCTATTCCAGAATGCCTCACTAGCTACCATCCTATCTACTCTATCCCAAGTAGACGTTGATCTTGTTCAGCTACATGGCAACGAGCCACTGGAATTGTCGAAACACATCCCACTACCTGTCATTCGCGCATATGGTGGCGTCCAGGTATCTGGCACATATCCTGGCCTTCATCAGTTCATCCTCGTAGACAGTGCTGGCACTGGTGGAACCGGCAAGGTTGGCGACTGGCAGAGTGTCAAAGAGGTAGTTGCTCGCGGCGAGACTGACAGCAAATACCCTTTGCCTGTCATCCTCGCGGGAGGTTTGACACCTGAAAACGTCTCAGAGGCGATCTCTGTCGTCCATCCTTGGGCTGTTGATGTTGCTGGAGGTGTGGAGGGTGAGTCTGGGAAGGATATCGACAAGATCAAGGCATTCGTCAAAGCAGTCAAAGGTTAATAGATATAAACCAATGTATTTATGCATATATTGTTTGCCTGTCTCGTAACATCTAGGTTTCAAACTTTGGGTTTTGTGCACTCAGTATCAGCTATTGGTCAGTCACAATGGAATCGAATCCAAGAGAAATCCACGCGATGGCCGGTAGGTATAGAAGAGTACATGGTACATATATATAGATCAGTACGAAAAGGGAATTTCTCTCATGGGCTTTCTTTGTATGGTACACTCAATCTCCGTCACGGTATTTGTTAGACGTTATCACATGGTCTCGTAGATGTCTTTGTTGAGCTCAAGCTCTCACGCCTGCAAGATGAGTTCCTGCTAATTCCCGCTCCAGCTGTTCGCTAGGATCATCCATGATGGGGCTGGCAGGACGAGTTTGCTTGGGAGGAACAGTGAAACCAGAAGTAGCCCCTGAGTGAGGGCCGTATTCTTGGATTGGGGAGTTCAGGATTTCATCACGAGAGGGAAGGGGAAGGCTGCATGAGATATGGGTGGTCTAGACAAAACGTCGTGAAGTTGGTTAAGTTTTACGCACCTGTCCTGTCGTCTTAGTTGCACGGCTCTTGCTTGGGCTCGAACTTCGGTCCGGAAGGTGTTAACCTCGTCTACGATCAAACGTTTCATACCTTCGATCGAATCTTCCTCTTCAAAGCCAAAATCGAATTTCTACCAGAGTATGTTGAAAAAAGGAGATCACGCCCAAGAGGAAGATACGCACTGTTTCACAGACTGGCTCATCAGCTGGGTCATGCCAAACTTGCAGGTAAGAATGATTGAGGGCTTGTTCACAGCTGATACGTTTGGCGGGGTCGAAGCAGAGGAGTTGGGACAACAAATCGATGGCAAGGGGGTTTGCTTGGGGGAATATGTTGGAAAATAGAACTCGGGCTTTGATGGGTAGCGAACGAATATATTCTTGAGCCTGTGTTGAGGTGAATGTGGGAAGATCTGGGCGAAAGAGTTTTGAGCATTACGTACTCTTGGAGATCCTACCCGACGAAGGGTATCTTCAGAAGGTGTACCAAGGTAGTGGAGAATCTGGTTCAATTGGTCCACGTAGCTAGAACAGACAGGAGTTAGAAAGGCTAGAAAAACGTGCTTGGATCCAACGTACTCTCGCCCTTTGAAAATGGGTTTGCCGCCCAGTAGCTCAGCGAGGATACATCCCACGGACCAAACATCAATCGCGGTGGTCTATCAACACGGGTTAAAAATGGAAGGCAGGTGAGGTAATCTTCCGAGCGTCACGTACATAGTTCGCAAAGCTGAGCATAATCTCGGGAGCCCTGTACCAGCGAGTTGCGACATATTCGGTCATAAATCCTTGGTTGCCAGCAGCCCTAGATGTGCCTCCCCCTGGCGTGTAGCCACGAGCGAGACCAAAATCACAGATTTTGAGTTCGCAATCAGCGTTGACCAGAAGATTTCCTGGTTTCAAGTCTCTGTGAAGGACGTTTGCAGAGTGGATATACTTCAGACCGCATAGGGTTTGGTAGATAAATGATTGGAAATGGGCATCGGTGAGTGGCTGGCCAGATCGGATCTTTATCTCATGGTCAGTGTAGTAACAAAGAGAAAAAAAGGATGCACCCACAATAGCATGGAGATCTGCCTCCATGAGCTCTTCCTGGAGATTGCGATAGGTGATCATTGGTAACATATGAGGAGAAGAATAAGGTCATTCTCACATAGAGGTACACTTCGTCAAAGTTTCCATCCGGTCGAAACACGATATCCATATCGTATAAGCAGGTAATCTGGAGAGTTCATGAATTAGGGGGAACATTTTTTCGGTGTACAAGGAAACAAAATCGCTGCACATTTTTGTGACCTCTGAAATGGTGCAATAATCTGCATCGCAAATGGATTGAGAAGACTGCTTTATCGTTGCGAATCCAAATGAGAAGAGGAGATACCTTATCTCTCGGAGACATCTTTTGGTAAGGATGCGCTACAACCAAGGCCGTCAGCAAAGAGTAGTTTTATTCGCTGTCGTATTGACCTTTGTGTTGATGCTGGTGATCTTCTTGATCGCGCACCCTTCTCCCGATTTACGGTGTCGAGCAGCAATAACACAACCATATGCACCCTGTCCGAGTTCCTTGACAAACTGATACTCGGAATCGACGACGAAGTTGGAATTGAGGGCGGAAAAGGTGTGCCTTTGCATAGGATATAGAACTGGGGGTATTGGATTGATCCAAGGTGGTTGTTGCTCGGGGAGTATAAATGTAGTGAGTGATTACACTGATATGGAGACTTTTCTTAGAAAACCCTTTAGGCTTTGAGCATGAATGAAATTGTAATCACGATCAGTTGTTGCGCTGCACAGCAATCCAGCTTATCGTTGAACTTACTCACAATTTCAACACAGCATCGATGACATGTCCATGTCTTTCCTTCTTTTTACTACTATCTTCCTCTCAAATGTAGAATCTAAATCCCAACAGGTTGGGCCCAGTTTGAACTGAATTTAATTCACAGAATGACGGGGCTATGCAAATAAGATCTCAGCTATCTAAATACCGCTACGACGAACAAGAGATCATTGAGGGCTGGAGGTACTCCAGCACACTGGCATATGATTGCTTCCATAAGGTCTGACAGTTTACTATGTAACACTAACTACGTGACCAGTGCATTCAGTATCCTTGGGTACTAACTAGTTCCAGTGTTTCGAAGATGGTGGATTAAACAACAGCCCAGGGTGTTAGGTCATCGTGCGGAAGACGCTCACCGTTGACGTCGGATGATTTTATTCCCAGTGAGCTCCCATGCTATCCCGAGTTGTTGAAACGCATCCTTCCATGCTCCATGTGAATAAGTGTATAATATACAAGTACATAGCCTCAATCGAAGGACGGAACGAAACTCAGTTGATTGCCACTGTGGGTGGTTGATAGTATATGCAGAGGTCATCAAAGGATCAATACAGTACCATCAAAGATGGGAAAGCCCGTCAGTTCCTGTAACTCTTGTAACGGACAGTGTGGGCTACTTCCTGTTCAACCTGAAACCCTTGCATAGCTGAAAGATTGACGCCATACGATACTAAATTTTGATTGTTACTAATTATGAGCTTGAGGGCACTGCAAAATGGGTCAACCGGAGTTTACGCGTTTACGCTTCACTGGTTATGCACAATATTCATTATTTCAGGTTTGAGAGAATACTTCAATAAAATCTTAAAAAGGAAGTTGCATTACTTTGTTTGGATATAAATTCAAGCGGAGTTTCAAATGTAAACGCACATTGTGGCCCAGGTCGTTGGAATCCTTAATCTCTTCTCTGTTCTTCCTCCAGCGTCACCTTGAAACTGGATCTCTCGGAGTCGTCGTAATGTTTGCAAGGCTACCCAACACTTTTCATCTTCTCACCGTATCATCCTTGTTTCTGCCACATCTCAGCCTCATCACATCTTCATCCGCTCTGCTGGGAGCTAGCTCGGTATTGGCAACAATTCCCGCTACTGTTCCTGTATCTTCACCACCACCACCACATACCGCATCATCAGTTTTCTCTCGAGATTCTGAAACATCTTCTCCTGGTGCTGCTCAAACAATTGGAGACGATGCGACTGAGCATCGCGATGACCTCGTAACTACCGTCAAGCAACTCCTCAGTCCCGCAACTGTCGAGGCGAGTGATATTGTCGATGGCACTCCAAAGGTGGTCCAAGCACTTGTTCCGTTTGTTCAAACTGGTTATCAGCCGGACTCATCTGCTTCCACTCCGAATGATGCAGCAAGTCCAGATACCGAATCGACAAATCAGCCTGTTCCCAACGTCAAGACACCCGTAATTCCCTTCCAAGGCTCTATGGCTGACGATTCGTTTATGTTCGACTCCTACACGTCTAATAAATACATCTCTACAGTTTACACCGACGACGACAACTCTTTAGAAGGCTTATCAAGGCACCGAAAAGCTAGGGCCGATTCAGAACCACCAGGTGCAGACGCTCTTCTCCCTAAAGTTAAGAACATGCTGGGCCCAGCCAGCGTCCAAGCCGAAAGCGTTATTGGTGGGGTGGTTCCTGGAGCACCTGGATTGGGTGACCTCATCCCCGTGGTCGAACACAACTCACTTCCCAGCCTAGAGAATGATACTAAAGCAGACGCAAAAGCAAGTCAAACGAGTATTGATCCTAATACTTTTATGTCGTATATGCCCGAGTTCGATCCTGAATTTGGAACTGCCACGGATACACCTATTCGGAAGCCTCGCGCTGAACTACCTATGGTAGCGTACGCTGAGACAATTCTTGGAACAGCTACCACTGCCGCGGATGTCGCTGCCAAGAGCATGCAACACGGAGTTGCTCAATCTACTGCTACTTCGCGTACTGATGTTTCCGCTTCGACGAATGAATCAGCTTCCACAGATTCTAAACATCCACCTCTTGTTAGCTATGTTGGCAAGCTTATGTCTAGTGATACACTCTCTAAAGTCATACCATCATCATCATCGGATCGCTCGTCTCAAATTTCAGAAGCGGAAAAGGATGGAGGTTCGCTGGAACATTCTGTCTCACCAACATCAGCACGGTCACAGGCTTCGGCAGCTACTCAAAACCTGGACACTCCTCAAGCAAGGCAAAGCTCTGCTGATCAAGGCCAAGTCCCTCAATCATCTTCAACCGGTTCCGAGCACTCTTTGCTTCATTCAGTCACTTCAACAGAAAAAAATCTTGTTGGCGGAACTCCCAATATGCTTGACAATCTTGCTGGAGGTTCACGAGAAAAATCACAATCTGGTGAAGAGGAACCTGCCCATAGGTCCCCAGCAACTTCAACTGCGCAAAGCTCTGCTCTAAATACTGTACCTCAGGGTTCCTCTGATTTAAATCCTCTTCCTCCCGTCAAATCCGGTCTCTACCGGATAATCGACTTCCAGTTCAATAGTGTTGATCTCACTAACGGCGGAGCGATTCCTTTCGTTCCTATACAGTCGTACACCTCTGCAAACACCAAAAACCAATTCGTACGTGCTCTTCTCTTCCTCGTAGCCTTCTCCATGAGCCTTTCATATTTCTTTCAGTGGCAATTCAATCCTACAAATGCAACAGGCCTTTTCAAGATCATTAATCAAAAAGGCGATATAATCCTCTCTTATACTGCTGCTATCAAGTCACATTTACTGGCAGAGCATGCCCAGGTGTCAGGTCAACTCTACGACGGAGGTAAAACGGCATGGAGGGTGATTAATACGGCGGGAGGCTACAAGTGCGTGACTATCAACTTTCGTTTTACTGCCTTTCTCATCAACGATGGTTCAGTCTTATTGAATCGCAGACTGGTCTGGCATTGACATCATGGCAACTGAGAGGTAGTTCAGTCAGTGCTCCGGTGTGTTGATTCCCTCCCTTTAATAGATTCGGCGCTCTTGACTCAATGCTTACAGCTCACGCTGGAGAAATTCTCGAGGAATGACAGGCAACAATTGTTCAGTCTCCAACTTATCTGTAAGTCGCAATTCCAGAAGCCCAAACAACGTCATTCATTGACTCCCTGTTTAGATTAGTTTCACATCCATTCTTCCTCTACTACTCCAGCTTAGATTCAATTTCTACGATTATCCAGCTCATGTACATTCCAATCCATTTTACTATCACAATTTAGTCACAATGCTATTCCTGAATTTTGTTCGATAACGTTTGCCGGAAAATGCTGCACGGTAATCCTTCAACTTGAAAACATGACCTGTGAGCAAAAAGAAAAAAAAAAGTACGCTGAGATAACATCAACTACGGCCGCTTTCCTATGTTAACCTCACTTTATTCCCGTCATCCCTACTGATTACAGTACTAAGAGTTCGATGACTATGATATCTGTGGAGTCTACAAGAGAGTGCTAGTATTTGTTCATGATGATGATAATGATTGGATGAGTAGAATGGGACCGCAACACAGTGCTCAGTGCTCAGTTCTCAGACCACAGAATCGGGGTATTGGAGCAGCAGTGTAACATGCACCTGATAACTCTTGCCCCTGAATGAAGTCCCAAGCTCCAGCTAAATTCTGGTGAAGTATACAAAGATTTAATTAAGAAATCATGAAATTACACATGTCCTCTCCTTTGTAACCACTCATTTGAAGTCAGCCAGACACCTTGCGCGTTGTTTACGCACTGGGTGAGCTAGCTTGACCAGTCAAGAATGCTACAGTTTGGAAGGCCGCCCTATATACAATGTTTTTCTTTAGATCTTGTTCATTGTCTGAGGGATAGACGATGATTACCAAGGAACAAATTGTGGGGTCATGTGTCCGGACCAGTCGAATTCCACGTCTAATTATCAGTGTTGATTTGTATCTGAATCGTGCATCATCATAAAGAGAACATACAGGTGAGGCCACGTTCTTGGTGCATACTTCCGAAAACGCCCATGTTAGTTACATGGAAGCTTTCGGGCTCAATGGGAGTTTGGAAGCCTTGCAAGCCACCCCATGTCATATTTCTTGAGTGGTGTGTGAGGTATGAACCTGCCAGTAACAGCAATGTGATGTCAAAAGCTCACTGAATAGCAATCCGAGTTCCTTCGGCAATGAGAATCATATCCTATGGATGTGCACCATGAGATGTAGAGAAGTATATATGACAGGTTTCCCGACTCACCGCTAATCCATGAACAATGACCGTGCGTTCAGACTTTTCAATGACATTCGGGAGAACGCTGAGGGTCGAAGGAATAGATGTGTCGCGTCCAACGTACACAGATCTAGATGCACAGTCCTCCCAGACGATGTGCGGTGCATGAATGGCATTTTGTACCTAAGGCCAAAGTAAGTCAGGATAGCATGAGATGAGAAACTAACGGAATTCACGTCAGTTCTGTTGAAATAGATGGGCCCCTGAGTATCTCGCGGGAAACCCAAAACACTCCCTATAGTCAGTTGCAAAATTTGAGTTGAATACGGACCATCTGGATATCAATATATAGTATGTACAGAGATTTGGGAAGGTGTCTGTAACTCTGTAGACGTTGAATACTGGGTTCAGTCTAAGTGTCGTAACATTGTAAGTTTCAGCAACTTTGATAGCAGGTGGATATAAGTTACCGTCCGATAGCTCTTTGAACCTGGGAGAATACCCCACAACTGGAGTTGGCAGAGGTGCTACCAGGATTGACGCCTCTAGGGAACGGTAGCTGGCCACTGGGTGGATATTTGACGTTGTCGTCCAAATAAGTGGTGTAACTGGCCAAAATTTCAAAGATTTTTCAGACTATGATCAGGCGAGCTCATACCCGCAAGTATCAGACATTGCCTGTAGCGTGGCCATAAAAGTGCTATTGAATGGGAAGACGTTTCTGTTTGCCTGAAATAATTTGTGGGCTTTGGTGTAAATCTCCTTGATTCTAGATATTTACCTGTACAAATCGAAGGGCAGGAATCTAATCGCTGGGTCAGAATTTTGAAAGCTATCGAACATTGACCGACGCTCACATCTCGTTGAATAACTCCATAAGTGAGGGATGGATCAGCTATCCAGATCCCCTTCAAGTTCAACTCGAGACCAGGATGTTCAAAGATCCAGTTAGCAATGTAAGGGACGTCTTTAAGGGGTAAATTGTATACTCGAGCATTAGATATGAAAACGCGAGAAACGCACAAAACCCTGCATACTGAAATCAAATTAGTTATCAAGGAAGTTTTTTTCATAGAACTCGGCTTACACTTTCTCCTGTGACATAGAAGTCACTTCCCTTGAGCTCGTTGAAAACGTCAAGGAACTGTCCGAGGAATCCCATGACCTGAGCTGCAAGTTGGTCGTCATTGGTAATGTTAGGAGTGCCTCTCGAAAATCCGGTCTTATATAAAGGTAGAAGTTAGTAAAAGAGTTGGCGGGAACAAATGAAATCGTACCCCGACAGGTTGCTCAACCCAGATGACGTTGGCGAGGTTCGTCCAAGCAAAAGGATTACTACAAACCATTGGGAACCAGCATGAGACGTCATATATTGTGTTGGAACGCACGGTGTGGGTTCTCTTTGTCCCCAAGACCAAGCTGTTAGCAAGATGAGTGTAGCGGTTATTTCATGCTCAGACATTATGAAATAAATGTACTCACTGAATGGACCGTTCTCTTGGAGGAAACCCTCCATGCTGGAACATCCAGGTCCTAATCGAGATTTGAGCAGTAATCAAAATGTAACTTCGGGTACAAATTTACCTCCTATCAATGCTGGCTGTCAGCACAGATCAACAGGGGAAGAATTTCACCAGACTCTTACCATTTGTCCAGAACATCAACTTGTTCGAGTTTGCAGCATTGCTAGTAGGCCAAAACCTAGCAACCACATTAAGAGGAAGTTGGAGGTATACTGAGACTTGAAGTGATTGCTAACCAGAAAAACAGCTCTCGAGTCTCACTTGGGTCGCCAGAAATAGGTAGAAGGCCAGCCCAAGAATCTCCGGCGTCGAAATTCACTAAAAGAAAGAAATAGATTATACAAGGCAAGAATCCAGGCAAACATCCTAGCCCTACCGTCTGGTATAGCCTTCCCGTTGACATGGAACTTTCTGGCTTTTGGGTTCGCAAAAGTCAAGCGCGTCCCATCAGTCTGCAATCTCACAGGCCCTGTAGAAGCCTGAGCTGAAGAGGGCCCGAGGAACGTTCTCAAATTTTCGAGCTGCTCTCGTTGAATGTCGAGCACCTCGTCAAAGTTTGCATCGATGTGTCCCCCAGTATTTGTAGCAGCAGAAGCACATGCAGAAGCACCAAGGACAAAAAGCCCAAGAAGAGCACGCATCATTAGTTGGTGAGTCAAATCAGCTCATCTGTGTCGCTTTTATAGGTATATGAGAGCACTAAAATAGGGGCAGGCATGTGCAACCAATTGAAGAGTGCTGTTGGTGGGTATAGATATATCGACAGTGGGGCCAAGATATGAACCTGCTCGAAGAGTTTTATTTAGATCTGTGAGAGCAGTCAATACTCGTGGGGTCATATGCGTCCAAAAGAATATATGAATAAGCAAAAACTGCTGATATGTTGATAAAGCGGAATACTGCATTCCGTAACTTGCTTGAGGTGTGAGATAAAAGGTATGTTGTTTAGGTTAACATGTGACAGATATTTGTACACTGCACATTGGAAGACCAATAGTCCTGAAATACTTATCGCCAAGAGTCGTTCTGCGTAAAAGTTCCGCCCGAGGGTGTTGTCTAAAAGGAGGAAAGGTAAATAAACCCATACACCGTCCTGCTGAACAAGGAAATGAAAATACTAACGATTAATCGATTAGGATCGGATTCCCATGTGACAGCACCATTGAACTTTCTGATATACTTGTATTCGATTCTCGTATTGGCAGGGAGATCAATCGTGACTGGTAATTGTTGGTTGGCAGTTCCAAAGAAGATTCCAAAGAGATCAAACTCACTGAACCAAGTGGGGTAGTTGGCAGCAGAGAGAATCAGGGCGTTATCTGGGGACCAGTTCTATTTTTTTGAGTCAGAAGTAAACGGCTCAGTCGGAGAGACACCGCTTGCCTTCAGCGCGTCGATGGAACCAGTGATGTAAATATTTTCTATAGAAGATAAGTAAATTCTGATTTCAACCAAGGAATGAGCTTACCCCCGAAAGTGGTGGTCGCGAGTACATTGAAGGTCACCGCCACTGTGCCTCCACCTCCACCACCTGAGGAGCAAGTCGAAGGAACAGTCAAACCACTAGCTCCCCAACTAGCTGGAACGAAACCACCACGAGCACCAAATGCGGTAAGCGCAGCCGCATAACTCCAAGTGAGATCGTTTGCACTGAGGGGAGATCCATTGCTACGACTGTATTGCTCAGAGAGAGAACCAGTAGAGGGCGTATATTTAGCAACAACTCCGATGAAACCATCGGCAAAGTTTTTAATGCCTGTTGTGAGAGTGCTGTAGGTGGAAGTGCTAGAAGCATATGTACCAGCCGTTACGGAGCTTGAGAACTGCCGGAAGAAATTCAGAGAGGTGGGCGTAACAGCCAAAGAGCCTTGGCGGTTCCAGACGGTGAGTGCGTCGTATAGCTGCTCAGCTACACCAAGTGTAGCGAGATACCATGGCTATCGTAGATAGGTATCATCATCAAGTAATACTACTCGCAGATCGAACTCACGTTGCCACCGAAATAGCTGTCCTCAGGGTACCTGCCCGTCGCTACAGCTGCGTTGGATGCAATGCCAGAGTTGACCTGGTAGATACTCCTGAATGCATTGACATAGTTATAGAGATTTGAAAGCGCCTTGTCGGAACACTGCGGAGATATTATGAATATGTATACAAAGGAGACAGTTCTCTACCGGTTGGAATGTGACAGAGTCGCAGCCAGCGGATGCATCGAATGTGCTTTTACAGAGAGCCGATTGTCAGCAACACAGTATGTCAATTGCGTTGGCTGCTTACTGAATAGATGTCAACACGGTGTTAGCGTCCTTACCGCTTCTTCCACCTCCAGTATTAGCAGTCATATAGCCCGCAGTATTCCAGTATGACTAGATCTCAGAAGTGAGCACTAATAAAGGTACAACGAACTTGTTCTCACCTGTAGGAAACAGAGAATGTTAGCTGCCTGGGTAGTATAACCGGAAACGACGGATGTCTGCCCGATAGCTTTTGCCAATGTGATGCCCTCTCTGAGAGCTCGATGCTGCACGGCGGTGGTGAAAAAAGAAGAGCTAGAAACTTCTTCCCAAAGATCGAATCTGATGAGGTCCCGTATAAGTTTTGTTGATCGCACCGCGTAACAAGAGTATTCACGTAGTCTGATTCCAGAAGTTAGCAACGTAATCCAAATCCTTCTTGATGATGGGCCAGAGTGTGCTCGTAACGTAGGATTGGTTTCCGTTAGATCGAAGCCAATTTGCATAGGTGATTAGAGCGGTAGCACGAAGTGGTGGACCATCTGAAGGAATAAGTACACATGAGCAATAAATATTGAACATGCAGGAACCAAACTTTACCTCTCTGGGGGCGACTGAAGATGTATAAAAGATTAAAGAACAATTGCGATGAAGTAGGCGATAGGCGACCAGATAGCTCACCCCCAGGCACCAGTGAAGGCAGTTATATCTAAGAATGGCCGCTCAGAAATTTCCGCACGAAGTGACGGCTGTGAGCAGTACCGAGATTGAATTTGGGTTCTCCTAGGTTCTGACCAGACGATGCAGAACCGGAGGGCGTGTCAAGGACTTGAAACCTTGGAGTTGATTGAACATAGTCGTCGATTGTAGAGCGGGAGGAGGTATCTGCGCCAGAAGTAAACCTTGAAGACAAGATCATATCAGAGAATGATAGATCCGCGATGGGGAAAGTCGGCAATTACTGGTCGATGACAGCCTTGTACACTAAAGCAGCGTCGCGAGTCCAGACAAACCTATAATCAGGATTACTGGAGGGAGCTGCAACAACCACCCCTGCTTGAGCACCCTGATCCTGTGAACCGTTGGCACCGATATTGGCAAGCATTTTTGCTTTAGCGATAGGCGACTCTTTAGTAATGAATGTCTCTACATTTGTCTGAGCTGCGACAGCCCAGGCTGAGGCCAGAAGAGCGAGGATTGATGGTAGAGCCCGCATAGTGATGGTGTACTGTTGGGGGACAGAGCGATAATAGGCGGTTTATCGGCTTGCTTATATACTATTATACTATTAGGGCATTCAGTAAGCATATGACGATGATTTGAGGTGGAACTACCAAGCTCATCTCGTAGCATGTGCATAGTGCTACGGACTGTAGAAATGACGGCCGCCGATTCGGGTTCGGAAAGTATCACATGATTTGTTTCTGTGCTGTGAGACTCAATCACTTCACCGCATATTACATAGCACGGTTAGTATGCTGGACCTGTTGACTTGGCTAAGAAGGCCATCGTCCATGCTGCTAAGGATTGCAATGAATTCAGAACCATAGGGAAGATGAATCATGTGTGTACATAGTGTAGAATAGTAGTTTGGTGTCAAATCATGGTTATTCGAGCGATTGGTCATTGCACTCTTACAAAGAAGGATGAGAAGTCTGGTGTTAACCTTACCTAACGTAGCTGCATACAGGTCTCATTTCCCCCCGTAGATTACTTATGCAGTTTACTGCAGTTCGAGCGCATGATCTGGCTTTGCTAGTCTTCCGGACGGAGTACCACAGTAACTTTGGATAGATATCTAGTCAAAGCCGGATGGATAAAAGTAAACATCGATAAAACAGCTGACAGTTCGAGATGGCAGCATGAGGAATGTAAATTTAGGTAGCCAATGCAGCAGCCTGGCATATCTGTGACAGACCATAAGGAATGAGAACTTGCATGTGCATTGATGGAATCTTTCGGGTGTCAACATTTCAACACTAACAATCAGCACAGCCACCGCATCCATCTAAATGCTGCGTAGTACTGCTTAGTATCACGTTCTCTGTAACAGTGACGACCGAACGAATAGAGTTACCTCCATCGTCTGCGACGATGAGCGACGACTTTGTACGGCTCGTCTCCCAGGCCAATCCTTCCTACAGGCAGTATCAACCCACGAACAATGGTTACCCACCCTCTTCATCCACGCACTCACCCTTAAACCACAACGACCCTCACGCTATGGATCCTTTCTTCGATGACGATGACGATAATCTACCAGACTCTGCTTTTGGGATACGTCCAGCTCCTATGGTCTCTCAAGAGAGTGGATTTCCGCTTACAAAGACCCCAGTATACCCAGCAGGTGCTGCTCCGTCGAAAACGTCGTTCGGAGATGGTGTACCTCAGGGCTGGAATTTTGACGAGGATTTCACCTCACAGTCTCCCATAGAGAAAGTTCCAAGACGACAGAAGGCGGTGAAACCAAAACGGAAGTGGAAATGGCCTTGGGAGAAGGACAAGGTTCTGACCGGAGAGAGAGTGGTTGGCTTGAACCATCCGGAGTCGAACAATGAGTTCTGCTCAAACTTTGTTTCAACTAGCAAATACAATGTTGTCACATTTCTCCCCAAGTTTCTAACTGGTACGTTTCATTTGCTGCTATATGCTAGCACCACTTCATTTGCTCAATCCTATCTCAACCCTAGAACAATTCTCCAAATATGCCAACCTCTTCTTCCTCTTCACTGCATGCATACAGCAAATACCGGATGTGTCCCCCACTAACAAATACACAACCATCGTACCTCTTGCCTTCGTTCTGCTTGCGTCTGCATATAAAGAGTTCCAGGAGGACTTGGTCAGTACACTGGTCCCATGATGCAATCATGTCTTATCCTTGAGTTCTGATGATGCTCCCACAGAAACGACACCAGTCGGATGCCGAGTTGAATTCCAGAAAAGCCAAGGTAATCGCACAACATGGGTCTTTCGACGAGCGAAAGTGGAAGAATATCCGTGTAGGGGATGTCGTTCGAGTCGAGAACAATGATTTCATACCTGCGGATATGCTACTGATTAGTTCAAGTGAACCTGAGGGCCTATGCTACATTGAAACCGCTAATCTTGATGGGTAAGTGTATGCAATTCTCAATTCTTCGTATCTCATCTTTAGATAGGGAGACCAATCTCAAAATTAAGCAAGCATCCCCTCAAACATCGTCACTCACTTCACCCTCAGGAGTCCTTGAGCTACGTGGATCCCTAAGATCCGAACATCCAAATAACTCGTTATACACTTATGAAGGCACTCTCGATCTCCTAACCCCTCAAGGTACACCAAAACAGGTTCCCCTTGGCCCCGACCAAATGCTACTCCGTGGTGCACAATTGCGGAACACAACTTGGGCTTATGGTCTTGTTGTTTTCACTGGTCATGAAACCAAACTGATGCGCAATGCAACGTTCGTCTTACTCTCTGCTCTGACTGCTGCTCATTTAGATTGACCTCAATATCACAGTGCTACACCAATTAAAAGAACAGCCGTCGAGCGGCAAGTCAACGTGCAGATTGTCTTCTTGTTCTTGCTTCTGCTTGCATTATCAATTGGATCGACAGTTGGTTCCAGTATTCGATCAGTATGTCTCAGCCTTAGCTATCCCACCAGGTACATTTGATGAGTGTTAAATACAGTGGTTTTTCTCAAATCAACAATGGTATCTGGATGAAACGACAAGTCTTACTGGCCGAGGTGAGCTATATCCTCCTCCTGCACTGTTCAGCAAAATCTGATAGTTCACTCATTGCAGCCAAGGGATTCATAGAAGGTATGATTGCAACGTTGCAACGCCCTATCTCTGCAGTAAGCTCACACTGGTCCAGATATACTGACATTCATTATTCTCTACAACAACCTTATCCCCATATCTCTCATCGTTACGATGGAAGTTGTCAAGTTCCAGCAAGCACAGCTGATCAATTCCGATCTAGACATGTACTATCCGAAAACAGACACCCCAGCGCTATGTCGTACATCTTCTCTCGTGGAAGAGCTCGGTCAAATTGAATATGTCTTCAGTGACAAAACCGGAACCTTGACGTGTAATGAGATGGAGTTCAAATGTTGCACGATAGGAGGGGTCCAATACACCGAAGTCGTCGATGAAGGCAAGAAAGGCGATGATGGAACTGACGGGTGGAGATCATTTGAGGAGATGAAACAATTGTTGGTGGAGAGCAGTCGAAATCCATTTGAACAACCAACTGGGTCGGACCAAGATCATGAGAGGGAAGTAGTGAATGAGTTCCTGACTCTCCTTGCTGTTTGCCATACGGTGATCCCTGAGGTCAAGGATGGCAAGACGGTTTTCCAAGCCAGCAGTCCCGACGAAGCAGCACTCGTCGCTGGAGCTGAGCTTTTGGGGTATCAATTTTACGTGAGATGTGTTCTCATCTTCCCTTCTTTGACCTATTCTGAAACTTACACAGGCTCGGAAACCTAAGTCAGTATTCATCAATGTCAACGGTACTGAACAACAGGTTGATATCCTCAACGTTTGCGAGTTCAATTCTACTCGTAAACGGATGTCAACCGTGGTGCGGTTGCCCAATGGCAAGATCAAACTTTATACAAAGGGCGCTGATACGGTTATTCTGGAGCGTCTGAGCAAGCATCAGCCGTACACCGAGAAGACCTTGCTTCACCTCGAGGTACCTATCATCCCGAGCCAAAATCGGAGACACTCTACTAATCTTCATGCAGGACTATGCTACGGAGGGCTTACGAACTCTTTGCATAGCATCTCGTGACATTGCAGAGCAGGAGTATCAACAATGGTCACAGATTTACAACCAGGCGGCTCAGACGATCAATGGTCGAGGTGAAGCACTGGATCAGGCAGCAGAACTGATTGAGAAGGACTTGTTTTTACTCGGTGCTACTGCCATTGAGGATAAATTGCAGGATGGTGTTCCAGATACTATCCACACTCTGCAGATGGCTGGTATCAAAGTTTGGGTCCTGACTGGAGATCGACAAGAGACTGCTATCAATATTGGTATGTCCTGTCGGTTGATATCTGAGTCCATGAACCTGGTGCGTGTGTTGTCGTCTCCTTAAGTTTTGTAGGTATCCTGTTGATATTAAGTTTCAGGTTATTGTGAATGAAGAGAGTGCTGAGGCTACACGGGAATTCTTGAGCAAACGATTGACTGCTATCCAGAGTCAACGGAGCACAGGCGAACTCGAGGATTTGGCTTTGATCATTGGTACTTTTATCCTCCTTGGCTCACATTTTTATTCATCAATATATTAGATGGAAAGAGCCTGACATTCGCCCTTGAGAAGAGTCTTTCGAAGACTTTCCTTGAATTAGCTATCATATGCAAAGCTGTAATTTGTTGTATGTTATATTCTTCTTATTCCAGTCAAGGATCGATCTGATTTTAACTATCTTTAAAGGCCGAGTTTCGCCACTGCAAAAGGCTTTAGTCGTTAAACTCGTCAAGAAGAATCAGAAGGCAATCTTACTTGCAATCGGTGATGGCGCTAACGACGTCAGTATGATTCAAGCTGCCCATGTTGGGGTTGGTATCTCGGGTGTTGAGGGCCTGCAAGCTGCACGATCTGCAGACGTTGCTATTTCCCAGTTCCGATACTTAAAGAAGCTACTCCTTGTTCATGGCTCTTGGAGTTATAGACGATTATCAAAGCTCATTCTATGTAAATCCTGCTGTTCAACACTCTTTGGCTTTGCTAAACGCTTCTTTCTGCAGATTCCTTCTATAAGAACATCGTTCTTTATATGACGCAGTTTTGGGTACTTTCAGTATCATGTCACCCTGGAATAAAGTCTTACGTGTCCGCTTCAATAGTATTCTTTCTTCAACAACTTTTCCGGCCAAATCGCCTATGAATCCTGGACTTTATCCCTCTACAATGTTGTCTTCACTCTACTCCCCCCGCTCGTTATTGGTATCTTTGATCAATTTGTATCCGCTCGAGTGCTGGATCGATACCCACAGCTTTACACGTTGGGTCAGAAAAATGTTTTCTTCACTAAAACTGCTTTTTGGCTATGGGTTGCGAATGCGTTGTATCATAGTCTCGTGAGTCCCGGTCCTATACCCACACTCCATTCTAGTTAACCCTTATTGGCTGTCCTCAGATCCCCTTTGCGTTCTCTGTCATTCTATGGTGGGGTGATCTAAAGCTGGTAAATGGATGGGATTCTGGACATTGGTTCTGGGGGACCACCCTGTATCTCGCCGTGCTTCTTACTGTGCTCGGGAAAGCCGCCCTTATTTCCGAGTAAGTGCGCTCACCTTCCATCTTTAACACCAATAAATAAAACCCTTCTTTCCTCTGCAGTATCTGGACCAAGTATACGGTGGCTGGTATGGAACTCAATGTTCTCGCTTGATTATGATTAAACATCCTATCCCAGCTATCCCCGGTTCCTTCGTTTTTACCATGGCATTCCTTCCGATATATGCGGTTGTTACACCTGCTATGGGGTTCTCCACGGAATACTCTGGGCTTGTTCCAAGACTATGGACTAACGCCGTGTTCTACTTGATGATTTTCCTGGTTCCCATCCTATGTCTCACCCGTGATTTCGTTTGGAAATAGTAAGTGAAAATCTCTCGATGGTTCCAATGATCATGTAACAACACCCCCTACAGTTACCGTAGAACCTATAACCCAGTGTCATACCATATTACGCAAGAGCTGCAAAAGTACAATATACCTGATTATAGGCCACGGCAGGAGCAGTGCGTTCTCGTTCTCTATCATATCCAAGAATCAACAACACCCTCTAATCCATTCATATCAGATTCCAGAAGGCGATTAAGAAAGTTCGAGCTGTGCAGCGGATGCGGCGCAACCGTGGGTTTGCATTTAGTCAAACAGAAACAGCTGGAAAACAAGACCAAGCTAAACTTATTAGAGCGTATGATACTACTAAATTGGACTCGAGGCCCACCGGATATTAAGCTACATTTAACATTTCTGCCACATTGAAAACTGTATACTCTATCTCTCCTCAGAAGGCCTCAGGGCTTTCCCACCTGATGCAAATGGATCTAATGACTTTTGGATGGACTATGCTATGGCATTTTCCACTGTGTCTTTCTGTGCTCTCACCCAGTTATCCACTAGGCACTTATCAGCAGTGATTCCATGTGAAGATTGTAGGTGACGGCGTAGATCGTAAGCACGGCTAAAGGCATAGGAACAAGATGAAGCCCCCATTGTGGGATGGGTAGAAACAAGTGGTTGTAAAGTTTGAATGTCTGGGTAAGGACAACGAATGCGAGAGCGTTGCTCTATTTGAGTCTGGGCAGTTGTCTCGTAGGCCAGGCCAGTTATTTTGTCGATATCGAATTCAATTTCATGTTTAAGATCATCCAAGTGCACCTCCTCCGAAGAGGCTTCGTCGCCAGATACCAGATGATGGCTGGCTTGATGACGCTCGAGAAGGTGCTTGTAGCCAAAAGTTTTAGCACAATCTGCATGAGGACATATGAAATCGCGTTTTCCGAGATGTGTAATATTGATATGCGTTGTCAGTGCTTTTTTCTGCAAAGTAGGGGCAGCTTGAGGTCAGGAGCGGGAATCGTAGAGTATTACTTACAGATTTGAAATCCTTCTCACAACCCTCTATTTCGCACTTCCAATCCCGCCCAATCTCTCCACCTCTTGGTTGCTTAGAGGGACGCTGATCCTCAGGAATATCCTCCAGGATCTGAGCCTCGAGAGCATACTGGTCGTGGATTCTCTGGTGTGATCTCAAATTACTTTGATTCTTGAATGCTTTCCCGTTGCATCCTGGGTGTTCACATGTAGGGGGATGAACCGTCTTCATATGTTGTTGGAGTAACGTCCAGTTTGCAAAATATGTCCTTTCGCCATCTGCGGACAAACAACTACTTCGGGAGCAGGTATATCGTGTAGCTGCGTAAGGAGGATCAATATCATGCGGTACAATGCAAAAAGGTGTTCATTCACCATCGTGAGTTCTGATATGAGCACGTAAGTGCTGGCTGGTACTGAAAGTTTTTGTGCATCCTTCATGATAACACTGATAGGCCTTGGTACCAGGAAGAGCATGTACTGCTAAAATGTGAGCTCGTAGTTGGTAGTGCTTGGAGAATGCCTCTACACAAGTAGATTCCGTGCACTGAAAACATACATTCAGTTCATACGTCTGACTTAAGACCAGAGAACAAGAGACCTGAAATGGCTTCACTCCTCTATGTAGGGCAGTGTGCCTGCCCAGATGTTGTTGCGTCCAGAAACGTTTTTCGCAATCTGCCTCGGGGCATAGCAAAGGACGAGCAGATTCCGGAAAATGGCTTCGCTGATGTGCTTGAAGATGTGATTCACGGATATACGACTTCTTACACGTATCGCAGACGTAGGGACGCTAAACATTTGTCCAATCAGCCTGACAAACCTTCCTGGTACTGATCACCACAGTTGAATGAACGAACCATGCCATTGTGTGACCTCTCATGTTCCTCCAACCGTGATGGTTTAGTATACGACTTGTCGCAACCATCGTAAGTGCATTTGTATTTGCGCTTCGCGTCAAACACAAGCGTACCGTTGATAAGTGTATGTTTGATTTTCGGCATTGTCAATTATTATATCAGTGTTGTTCGCAGCAACGATTGACGATAGTATGTCGCATATTGAAAAAGCTGGGGATAGAGCAGCTGATTACGTACATAATATAGGCACAACGATTTTCATCACATGGATACTGTATTTACTCCTGCTCTGAATGAGCATCCCAAATCCAAAGATTCCTTAGGATTGCATCGATGACAATCAAGGCTCCTTTGATTCGAGGTACTCTTCAACCCCTCACACTACCTTTCCGAATTGAAGCGCTCACGGAGTTCCAGGAGAATTTGATGATTGACTAGAGTTTCGAGACACCGTGACTGCCCGAGAACGTAGTTACCTGGGTCTGGATGATTTCCCGCAATGATATTTAGATCTAAACCTATGCATACTACTACCATCAGACCGTTACAAGTGAAGACGTCGTTCTAAATGCCTGTGGGAAGTCAGCAACCAGCTGGGTCTGGCCCTTGAGCAACATCGTTCAATCCTTCCGCTACGATCATACCGGAGTCGGATAGTTGTTGATGTGACACGGGAGTTGGAAAACTGTGCTGTTAGAGGTTCGAATACCTTTCCATATGCGCGAAGGGGTGTAAGTGTGGAGGGTCTTCTTGAGTTTCTCTTTTTGTACTGACGAAATAAAATCAGATTTCAAGCTTCAATTTCGTTCAGCGCTTTGATGCTGTTGTTCGTAGATCCAAAGGACAACCCGACGAGTCCTAGCTACAGTAGCCTGATACACTGATGGTCAGGTAGCATTCGGAGGATTGATTGATTCCTGTCAAAGCACGAGGAATGGGTGCTCCACGTTTGTATCCACGCAGATAGGACTCTTGTCACGACACAGCGGTTCGAGTGCTTATCGTTGGAAACCTTGGAAACCATACGGGAGCGACGCTTCTCTGACGAGTCTTGGTACAGGATGCATGAAAGTGAGAGAGTGAGTACGTCAGGAAGGCAGTAACATCACCTTGTTATTTGCGCTTTACAAACATGTTACAAGGATCAATGTACGGATACTCATCAACTTGATATCACAGGTGTTGTACAGATTACAGACTGGTATACAGTGTTTGTGACTGTGCTAAACCAGGGCCATGAGGAAATAGGTTGAGAGGACAGCTACAAGCAAGCAAGCATACCAGAAACAGGGTCCACTACACAGTAGACCTGAGCTCGAGAACACACGTTCTAATTGATTGGATTGTTGCCCTCTTGTCGTAATTTTCCTGCTTGCAGTAAGTGCACTGCGCCCTCCAACATGCCATGGCAACTGGGCTTTCATCCAGCATCCCCCCCATGGTCAAACCACCAAACAAGGTGTCCCCGTTGGGGTTCCTATCTAATTCATCTACCATTGCGGCCTTCAAATCTCTCCACGTATGGTTGTCCAAGGTAGCTCCGCACTTGACACATGAACCCGTGGGCGAGTTACCCACATTGAAGGCGTCTTGGGAGTTGAGAAGTTCTTTGAACTTGATCCTGCGTGAACGATGGAGATCGAGGAGAGCTAAAAGATCTTTTGCAGCGAGGCGGGAGAGGGCTGGTTGGTGTTCAGAGCTGTATAGGTGTAAAGAGAGTGTGTGTTCCGATGCAATCTTAGCTTCTTCTGTCCAGCCGAAATGAGTAGCGATATAGTATAACCGCAGCGGGTCAGATTTGAGAAGGGAGTAGGAAGTTATAGCAGACCGTATGACAGAGATGATGAAAGGAATATCCCATCTCTCCGCTAAGAACAGCGCCGGCTCGACCTCGTCGAGGGACGTCCATGGTGGGTAACCCTGACCACACATCAACATCAGAATCGGGGACAACACTGCTGAAGGTTCTCCAGTGTGAATGGGCTCAGACCTTCCCTTGGGTAAGTCATGGCAGTTTCCGCTGGTCTGTGGTAACGCAAACATATCGCGAAAGAAACCAGAGCTGAGCAAGGAGTACGATGGGACGCTAAACTGGGTTCCTTCTGATGAGACTAATACGAGTTCATAGAGTGAATTAGAAGGCAGGAATCCAAAATGGCTGAGCTCTTCGAGAGTAATTGGTGTCTCTGCTTCATGAGGTGCTGAAGACATCGTGGTGGTAACAGAAGCAAGCTTTGCCGTGTCACACCCCTGTTTGCAGCGCTTTGTTTCTTCCAGAATGGCTGAATGTTCACATCAAGTTCACCTTGACACCTCCTCGTGGCAACATAAGTATGAAGTACTGTTACTATAATGTTCCTGCTGCCTCGTCGAGAAAGAAAATCCGGCCAATTTGATGCAAAAATATCTGCGCCGTGAGATTGAAAGCCGACCTGTTAGGAGCCTGAAAGGCTATATTCTTCGTTCACAGTAAAAATTTGTCAGCGCTAAATGTTTTGGTGCTAGTTGAGGTGTTCACGGAAGTTTGTTCACGGTCATTCTCTTTCGTCATTATAGTCTGTAGAAGCCCAAATTATCTAATATTGCCATCACCAAACTGTATCCCCTCGCCCGATGAGACCTTGGAACAAGCCATATCATACGCATAACATGAGCCGCTCATGATTTTTTCTTTGGAGGCCTCGAGATCGGATGGTTCACACAGACTGATTCCTCCGTTAGACTTGACCTCAGAAGTTGATTTTTCCAGCTCAAGGGAGAACTTGCTGAGTCTTCGAAGTCGGAAAAAAATTAGGTTGGTGTTGGAATCCACTGACAAGCCAGCTCGAGTATTAACAGCACCCTAATTTCCTGTCGTACGAGATTTATGTACAAGTTCAGACACCATTCCCAACAAAAGTGACAACCTATCCTCGACCAGCGTCAGCCCTTCCTGAACGATTTCCAACCTCCTTTCGACAGAAAGCCTTTCTTCTACTTCAGAAGTTACTGCAACTCTCACGAGAGGATGACCATGCATCTTCGTGGCCCCTTCCAGTGGCTGGACCCTGTCCACGGCGCAGTCATTGCATAAGACGGCGTTAGGGTCTAGAGTAAGTGAATAACAAGAACGCGCGTCACGCTGGGCGTTTGTGAAGGAAGAAAACCAACAGACCACAGTATGTACAGAGCCAGTAAGGTAGATAAATGTGTTGTTCACATTCTTTGCAGACCTTCCGTGGGAATGTTTCGCTTTGGATGAAGTCTCTTGCATGTTCAAGGGCGGCAGTTAATGTTTCCATGATTTTGAGTTTGTCTTTATCGTGCACAAACCGAGTCGCTCTAACCATATCGTGCGTGGCCTTGTGGGTAAACGGGTTGCGCGTGAATTCCTTCTCTGCCTTGAAGCAAGAGGCACACAGATCGATGTGCTGATACTTCTCTGGGTTCCGGCACTCTAGACACATAAACCGAGGTCCAATAATGTCGAGGCCACAAGAATCGCAGTAGACACTGGAAGCAATGATTATCTCAGCAGAAGTAGGGGGTTATTGTAACACAAACTTGTCATGGAAAATCATTTGACGAGTCTTATTTTCAGCAATTGACATATAGAATCGTCCATCGCTTGGTACAGTGTGCCTTTGCAAGAGTTCGATGTCGTCCAATTCCTCGGGGCTTATAAGTTCTTGAGGAACACGTTTTATGCGTTTAAGTGCTCTACGAAGGTCGAGATCGACAAATCGCATCTTTCTTTCATATCGATTTTTGAAATAGTTCCAGGACCACATATGTCTACGAACTTGATCTAGAATAGCATCGCATGCATATCTCCAACGCTGCTGAGCCGTTGTGAGAACAGGAAAGGGCAGAAATTGGAGATTCGCGGGCGATGTACGCCGAAAGTAAAAGGTGCCACCTGGCTTTTGAGCCTCGGGGTAGTGCCAGTCTCCCAAGATAGTATCCCTGTTGCTGTCGTATATTCCAGACCATTTGATCTTGAAAGTACCCTTAGATGGATCATGATATTCATTGAAGAATTGAACAAGGAAATCGCTCTTGAAGGTACCTGTGACTGTCGACGATCCGTAATGACTCTCGCCTACACCATGAATAGCTTCTGCGGTAAAATCTGTATGAAGAGTGAGGATTACTATCCCTTCTCCAGGTTGCAAGCGTGCATCCGGATCTAAGCAATCAAACGAGCGATACCCGACCCAAGCGCCGTCTAGGCAAGAAGGCCAGTCAGTTTTATTGTCCGACTGGAGGGGAGCAGTTGCCAATAGTTCGTAAGCGGCATAATTGTACTCTTGTTGAATTCCATAGTTTAAAAGATCGGAAGGACTAGCGAGACTCGAATGACTTGAACTGGGGCTTGAAGTTGCGTTTATTTCTGCGTTGAAGGAGATGTCTTCACCATCATCATAGTAGTCTATAGAGTAGCAGTTTCCGATTAACAAGCTCTGAGATGGCTGGGAAAGAGCATGGAACTGAAATAAACACAAGTGAACCTTCAGAACAAAACGAGAAATCATACGGAACTTACCATTCCCGATGCGAAGATCCTGAACTTGAATTGTGGCTCAGCGCTGGTCTGCGTAAAAATGACTACTCAAGCTGGAGCATTGAAACCATAGACATTTCCAATGAGAATAACTCACCTTGAAGGTCTCTGACCCTCCGACACATCATATTGTACAGGGTTGAAAGTGTGGTCAATGGCATGGAAAATTCATCTGGATGTAGAATATATGATTCAGCGAGACCAAATATCTTCAAGTGATGTTCCAAAATAAGATAAAACATAGGGAAGAAAGACTACAAAGGATTCATCAATTAGTAAAACCTTTACCAACGAGACACACCAAATTACATACTCTTTCGATAGGACCCCCTTCCGTTATGACCAACCGGACAGTTTCGGGAGCATCGAGATTGAAAGCCATGCCCTCCAAGTTTTTCTTGAGATCGTTTGCTCTTTCACGAAGCAGGGATACCAATCTAGGGGTAAGAACAGGGCAATCTTCAATGGCTTGGACATCGCGAAGAGCCAACTCCAAGCAACGGAAGGAAGGATTATTCAAGTACTCGTCCAACACTACGCGATTCAAAGGTAAGCACTTGTCGAGTGACTGGTACATCCGTTGAACAATCATAAGAATTTTGCGACGATATCCAAGTACCGAGGATGGCCATCCGACTGCCCAGTATGCTACCCAGTCTGGTAGACTGTAGGGGATATTAGAAAGCGGGGAATATGATACAAGTATGAAGAAAAACTAACGTCCAACCTGGTGGTCGTTCACTAATAAAGGCATTGGCTTCGTGGATGCTGATGAATCCACTACCATTCCTGTCAATGCACTCGATGATAGGCTGGGCGTAGGACACTTGAATGCACTGCAAGACCATAGCCCTTCTGTTTTGGCAGAAGTCTTGCAAACGGGGTGAGGATGAAGCCGAACAACTCGACAAAAGCTCAGCAGAGCAGTCTGTCTGATTTGGACCAGTGTTTTGATATCTTTCCGATAGGAAATCGTAAAGGCAGGGAACGAAATGACGAGCTTTTACACTCCCCTTCCAGCCCTACAGTAAAGGAATCAGTGATGAGAGGAGAAGAATTGGATTGACCAACCATCTCCTTCCACAAATCTTTCAGGTCCTGAGAAAACGGGTTTATACAGAAAATGACTGTGCGTTAGAAAAACACTAGCCTGATCAATCAATTGGTGATACGAGCCTGCCTGTATCACATCTATGATACGATCGCTCTCGTTCCGAACAAGCGCCTCAAGCTGCTCCCCTTGCATCTTCATTTTGCGTTCAAACTGAACCATATTCTCCTCCAGGGCTGTATCAACATCTTCATTCAGCTCCTTCTTTAGCTTGTCCAGAGATTGCTTTGGTTGTTGCACGGAATCTGCTTGGACGCCATCATTCTTGACTGTTTTGCTCTGGAGTTCCGTCAAAATTTGGTCGTTTTCCATACACGCCTGTGGGCCTCCTTTCATATCAATGAATTGCATGAGCTCTTTATCAACGGGAGAATCAAGCTCGCGGAACAACAGGAGCATGCTGAGCTTCTCGTCCATAGAATGGATGGATTCACTTTGACGAAGGAGAGACTGGCTAGCAGACTCGACGACCACAACTGTGTGGATGTTCATAGCCAGCTCCAAGTCCTTGCGACGGTGTGCAAATGCAAGGGCACAATCAGCCAAGCGCTGTTCATATATATGCGATTTGATTATTTTAGCTATGATGAGCGATGCTTCAGCGTATTATATACACAAGAAAGGAGATAAACTGACCGATGGTACTTTTCTTCATGTACTTGTCGCATACATTACCACACACCTTGATGTCATGCTCGAGATGGCTGAGCACGCGTTGCATTCGACCTTGGATACAAGTCCCATCTGGCAATATCTGATCTACGTCTTGTATTCCCTGGATCCTGAAGGGAGAAGGGATAAATGCATGGGCGAGAAAGAAAGGTGGTGCCAAAACTCACTGAAGTAGAACAGACATCGTATCGTGCATTTGCACATGAAGAGCAACCACTTTAGTGTTGTTCTCCCTCCTTTTCAGTTCGAGGTTAATCACTACTTTGAATGCAACCACTGCACCTGAATTGCCAGGTGCAATCAGCATGCATATGGATGGACGACGACGAAGGAGCAAATACCAGCGATGAAGGGGTGGAGCTTCGCAAGTTCATCGAGAGCCTTCATCATGACTACGCTCCCTTCCGCAAATCTTTTCACTCCCTTCTTCATCGCATCGAGATCATCTCCTGAGACAGACAGCTTGGGTCCAACATGCGGAATGGAAGGACTGCATCCCTCTACTATGAACCAAATTCCGAGATCACTCAGTATAGTTACGGTTAGACAAACTAAAGCATTCACCCATTCCATTGGCTACGCCATCCAATATTGAAGGCAAGCCCTCGATCTGGCAAGCTGTTTCTCCTGAATGGCGTGTGTTGAACATTGGTAGGTCACATGTAGACTCTGAGTGGGTTTGAATCGCGGTCAGTCACGAGCTCGTGTTGTGGCTCTTGGCTACGTCTAGCTCAGAAACTGCTACGCGATTTTCATCTACATCGTATCTTGAACTGGGATCAATCATTTGTACGTTCAAATAGAAAAAGCAGACATGAAACAAGCTTATATCATATCGTTGGACATTCAACGTTCAACCCACTGATGGGAGGATTGAAATGCACCGCCGAACGAAACTATTATAGTGTGTACTCCTAAACAAAATGGGTATACTTGTACTCAATGCGCGTCCGTAGATTACTCGATACCTACTCTAGAATATGTACAATGTCCGCCGAATCAGTCCCACTCATTTAAACCTCGAAAGCTACTGCAATACTCTGCCTTTTCTGAATAGCATCTGGCACCTTGACTAGATCCATTACTGAACTTCCTGACCTCGGCAGTAAAGGCCTCTCAGAACTCGCTTTTGGCTCCACCCCTTCATCACTGTGACCATTTAGTAAAGCCTTCTTGGACACCCGACAGTTACACCTGTCACTAGTACAGATCATCGGGTGAGTAGGGCTCGTATTCATACCCTCAGTCAGACTACAGTTTGAAAGACTGGGAGAATCTGTGAGAGTTTTTGCGCCAAAAAGTTTGAGAACAGGTGCGAAGACGATACGGACTGGGAACGGGGATGGTGATGCATCGATATCGCGGCTCCATACATAGGCGTCGAACGTAAAGAGTGTGAAGATGCAGGTGATCAAGAGGGAGAATCCATAAACAAGAACTATGGAAGATTGGGTGATAAGACGAATTGGCAAGTGACAGAGAAAATGGACGTACTGGCTATTGCAATTATATACACTATTATTTGGAGGGCAATTAAGACGGCGCGGTCCTGCTCCGGGACAAGTTGTTGCAGCATAAGGACGTATAGACAGAGCACTGTATCCATCCCGAAACAGGTAAGGTGTCTGAAATCTGAAGATATTTAATCATACCTAGATGACATGGTGTGCAAAAGAATGCTAATAGAAGCTCGCAGACTACAGTGTGGCAAGCACCGGTCAACTTCTTGCGATAAATCCTGTATCTGACCGTAAGACATGGACTAAGGGCGGAACACTACGGTCAACTCACGACCAGAGCGTGCCGAAGATAGTCGTCAGAGGTAGAAGTATCAGAACCACAACTGTCGCTTTATCTTCAAAATGATGACCCAAATAACCCGCAATACCAAGAAATGAGAGACTGAGTAGCATCATGAACCCTGTCAAAAGTTGTCAGAATAAAGGTAGAGCCGAGTGAAGAAGACGATGTAGTTGACCTAGGAATAGCACCCTGAACATCCGCAAGGTAAAGTACATGATGGGTATTGAGGATGAGAAAGAGTGGAAACGATCTTGTGAATCCCTAATAAAAGAGTGGGGTGTCGATAGTATTGAAGTTTAAGCTGACATGAGAGATTCGGTTCTGAGCGTGACACTTGTTCAGTTGTCTTACTATACTTGATCAGTTTCCAGGACAAAAAAGCAACAAACTCTTAACAGGTTCCAAGCTTAGAACGATTGCGTGGAGTTAGCATGTAGTACAACATTCTTGATCTAATTTCAGTATGAGTTCAACGTTAACACAGACCTTTTCTCTTATAAGTTGAACAAGTTTTGTCAATTCTGCAAAACTGTGATTGGTAGCCTGTATACCGTATACGATAAATAAGTATACTCACTAGAGAGCAGATAAGTTCACAAAGATATAAAATCAATTTCAATAGGTCCTGCCAAGTTGAACAGAACTTCAATTCCAACTTGTCGACAGTTGGATGCATCCATTGGAGGCATCTACCGTGGATCAGTGCCACTTGTCAAAGTCATTAATAGGACATGAACGAGCACGTGATCGCGTTTGCACCCTTTGCTCGGCGATCATCAGCTGGAACTACTTGGTTAAACTGATATGGCTCCTAGACGCAGAACTGCTCAATCCAAAAAGAAGAAGCAGAAATCATTGAAAGATGGAGACCCGCAAGCCCCATCTGAGGATAAATGGAAGAGGATGATGCCGTATACAGAGTTCGCTGGTATGTGGTACTACCATGCTACTCTTTGCATGCGTCCCACGCGCCGAGGATAGTTCATGACCACGAGGGGAAGTCGTATCCCTTTAAAGTAGGAGACATGTGAGTATATATCCCTTGCTTCGTGTATCTAGAACGATGATCATACTTCTAGTGCGCTTGTCCTACCTCATGAGGTCGATCCGGAAAGTGAGCTTTCTCCCTTTGAGTGGTGGGTTTGCAAGATTATGGCAATAAGGAAAGATATAAACGAAGAAAATGTGAATCCCTACGTCATGTATCATAAACTTCTCACTCTCTACTTGGTAATGACATAGGTCTGGACGCAAGTTCAATGGTTTTACTCTGGAAATGATGCAGCAGCGCTCTGCACAAATTTGTACGCTTCTCTAATCCCGCTTTTTGCAATTTTAACTGGAGCTCCTAAATGTACTCTAGCGATGCCAATACTTCGCCGATGTACGAACGCCTAGACTCAACTCATCTAGACTTTGTTTCTTGCGATTGCTTCGAAAGTGGATCAATCTTTGCTCGCTGATTTCAGGACTGACTGACTACGCTTCAGATGTTGTTGATATGAACTACTATGATGAATCGGAAATAAACCAGGATCCTATGCCTGTTGATCGTTGGTTCTGCCGCTATCGACTCCATGAAACTATACCATGCGTCACGCTGTATTCCCAACCACCTGCGAGTCCTGTGAGGATCCAACCTCTTTTGTTTGATAGAAAAACCTACTCACGACAAACCAAGCTTCAGTTCAGAGCTGGAGCTCATAATTGCACCTGCTTAAAGCCATATAATCCCTACGATGATACCGTAATCATGCATTTCTGCCCTCGACCCCGATGTCGACGACCCTTCCACCAATCTTGCCTCATAGTAGGCGAACACTTTTTCCGTAGTAAGGAACCATACAAGAAGTTACTATTATACACCTCCCCCTTGACAGATGACAAAGATTTTGACTTCGTACCGAATCGAGCTACTGAACGACCTCGGACGATAAACGAGGAGGAAAACCAGAGAGAGATTGATTTTGGACTGATCGTTTCAAAGCTACCAGCGCAATTACTTGAGATTGCGGCCTCACCTGCTGTGAAGGGTGCTAAACTGGGTCTTGGGTATCTTAATGGAAATATTGAGCAAGTCTGTTTCGCACGGCAAATCCTTTATGACTACCTTGCTGGAGGTCATGAAAAGATTGATACCTGGGAAGAGCATGTAGATGTCGAGATAGGAGCTAAAGCGATAGAAGTTCTGAAGCGAGAGCGAGGACGGAAGCAGAGATTTAAATTTTGCTGTCCTATCTGTGAATCCGCTATCTAGTTCCACTAACTTGTACGAATGGTTATATATTTTGGAAAGATTTTGAATCCCTATCTGCACGTCTTTTAGTAGAGCCAAAAGGCAAAACACGATCACGTAGACGATGGACTACATATCAACACAATCAAACTGGGCCTATGCGAAATATCGACTCCGCTTGCCTTCGATAGGATGGATGGAAGATACAAGGTATCATCATTACATTTCATGGAAATGATACAATAATCAGTGATATCGCAGGTGTGAGCGCCAGACAAACAAGATGTGCTTCAAGACGAGGAGCAAGTCTCAACTTGAATTCACTTGGTCCTCTTGTATATCTTCTCTAAGAACGTTAAAAACACCTGTCTCTTCAAACCCGTCCCTTCTTCATCAACCGCCTCAATCATCTTCGTCACTCTCTTGTATGAGTCCTCTTCATAATCAACATAAACATGTCTCAAACCAAGCTCTTCAAAGAGCTCCTTCACCCGCCTTTCACTCGGGCCCAGATCACCTTCGTGGGTAGGCTTGTATCCCTGCGTTGCATGAACACCATAGTGCTCATCTAACACCTGTCTCTGCTCTGGGGTGCATCTTTCTAGGGCAGAACACACAACCCAGGAGCATTTCCCATCAACAATGTCTGTTCCAACTTTCCCAATTTGCTTTGGTGTGCCGAAGGCATCCAGATAGTCATCCTGGACCTGGAAGTATTCGCCAAGTGGAAGGAGGATTTTGAGAGCGACAGTGTAGGCGTCTGTGGAGGAAGGTAGCCTGGATGAAGAGGCTTTGCCCTGATTGAAGGACCAAATCGTTTCTTGGGATGGCTGGATACCACACATCAGCATTGCCATGGCAACTGGCATATAGAAGGAGTAGTAGGCGGTCTTATAGAGAACGATTAGGCGGTATCTGACGGAGAATATATTAGGTCACGGTAAATCGGATGACGACATGGAAAAACTTGCTTTTCGAGATTGAACTTAGACAGATCGAAACGAGGGCTGTCCCTAGGCGCGCTCGTGATTGTATCAATGAGCTGGCCCATCTCAGTCTGGTAGGCAGTCTACAGATGATGGACAGATAGATAGGCATCAGATTGACAACGCATGAGAAAAGTCAAACAAACCTCTCTAACAAGCTCGATCATTTCAACGTACAGTGGGTGTCCCTTGAAGTACTTCCTGATCAAGAAGAATATTGCGCTCTCCAAAATTCCAGAGTCATTGCAGGCAGTGTTTCCTACCACGTGGTAGTAGCAGGGGTGACCACGGCGTGTTACTGACCCGTCCATTTGATCGTCTTGTACTATGTAAGAGAAAAAAGGAAATGAACGGATAAGTCAGTTTCTCGAGCTAAATGAGTAATGGAGGGAGTACTGAGAAGGGAATACCTAAGAAGAAAGCCTGGAAAAGCTCGACACACCACCCTAGAACTGCAGCTTTGACGTACTCATCATGGGTCAATTCCCGCCCCTTCAGAATTTCCGCTGTATCAACCACAGATAGACCTCTGTTCAATTTTCCTCCTGGAACATTATAATCTAGATTCTAGTTCGACATCGAGATATAATGAGCTCTTGACGATACTGGCCCGACAAAGACACAAGAATCACCCACCCGAGTGTACCACTGGACAACCTCGTCGGAGAATCCCAGTCCCGACACATGATCTACAAGTTCATTCCTTGCAACCTCGTAGACTTCCTCGAACTTTGCCCGTCGTTGCTGCTTAGCTTCGAGTGTCATTACCAGGGTAAACTAGCAAGAATGAAATAAGATCAGCGTTCACAAGGAGAGTTGGTAAGGGACGTACTTAAAAAGAAGTGTGTCGAAAAGATGGGCGCAAAAAAAAGAGGTGGCACGATGGGGAAGGAGAATGTGTATGTAATATGTTGGCCTTTGAAATACGTATGGTCAATTCTGGCAAGTTAAATAAGCCCCAAACGTTTGATACTTTGACGGCCATTCGGAATCATCCACCAAGTCGAGGCACACAGCCTTTAGAAGATGCGGCGGTTGCCCATCTACTGAGAGGGGTGTCATGAATACGTATAGTGAGCGTAACGTTCCCCATTTCTCTCTACATTTCAGTTGGGTAAGGATGAGCGGTGTTGATTCCATCTTCCAAGATTGCCTTGACGGTGTGCAAACGATCTATTACTCGTTTGATAAGGATACGTATACAAGATCTTTGTGTCCGGAGCGGCGTCCTTACAACTTTGTATCATTGACAGGGTACAGCAAACTTGTATCAGTGCACTCTGTTCATTCGGACGGCGCTTGCGCTGGTCCTCTTCCTCCGAGTCTTGACCAGTAAGGTGGGCAGCGTTTGTTGCAGACTCGTAGTGCCGCCAGGATCTTTTTTTGCCCAACAGCGCTAAACGGCTTGAGTTCCAATTATGTAACAAGTGTCCGTTTTGAGTTTTCAGCGTCACTACGTCGGTTGTACCCAGTACAGGTTGTCCTGAGACAGCCGGAATCTTCGACCTGAGAACCGAGATACAAGTGTGTTATTGACACTGGGAATATCATTGAATGTTGAACGTTGAACATTGAGGCCCAGAAGTATCTTCATAAAAGTTACTGGCAGCATCATGCACACTCTCAGCAACGCGTAACTCGATGGAGCTAAGTGAATTAATCCAACATGCTCCTCAGGATACAAGTTCCCTAGCGACCCTCAATTCCAATCACCGATTCATACTGGCGGACGGCATAAACCTAAGTCAGGATGTAAAGTACTCCTTCGCTGAGCCCTGGGCATGATACTTTACTTGCGGTAAGTGTTGGACACTAGTGTTTGTGCCTCATGCACAGTGGGTACATATCGGCTCGGTGGTTGTGTCAATCTATAAGATATATATGTTGATGTCAAGACATATTATGAGATGGTAGTAACAATGTAAGCACACGTGTAAAAATGGTAAGATAAGGAACAAGGACGAGTTCGACATCTACTTCGTCCGACCAAAGATCTTGGCCAAAAACCCAGTGAAAACTTCCTTCTTCAAACTGGTCTTCTCCTCGTCGATTTGGTCAACAAGGGAAGTGATTCTTTGATGATACTTGTTTTCATATTCTTGGTACTTTTCCTCAATGCGTAATTCTCTGTACACTTCTTTTACCCTGCGCTCGGATGGACCTAGTCCCTCGGGTCCAGTCCCATCAATACCAGCTGGTGGCTTGACGCCATAGTGTTCGTCCAAAATCTGCCTCTGAGCGGGAGAGGCAAGGGAAAGTGCGGTGCAGATACACCATGAGCACTTGTTGTCGACAATATCAGTTCCTACTTTGCCAATCTGCTCTGGTGTGCCAAATGCGTCAAGATAGTCATCCTGCACTTGGAAATATTCTCCTAGAGGGACAAGGATAGCCATTGCAATTTCGTATGGGTCCGACGGGAGTGTATTGGAACCAGAAGTGAGATTCTTAATATCGGGCAGGGCGACAGGCTGTGACGGAACAGGAATTCCAGCTAAAAGCATGGCCAATGCAACGGGGAGGTAGAATGAGTAAAAGGCGGTCTTGTACACCACAATTAAGCGATGTCTGATTAAAACAGAGACAATCAATAAATGGAAACGAGATCAGCGGAAAGTACGCACTTCTCCAAAGAAAACTTCGACAAGTCAACATGATCTTCGGGCGCAGTGATAAGGTCGATCATTTGTCCCATCTCCGTCTGGTATGTAGTCTGAAACGATTGCAGTCAATTGAAAGCGAAAGGAGGGCGACCAAGGAAAGATATACATACGTCTAGGAATAATTCCAAAATGTCGACGTAGTTCTTATCATTACGGAACCATTTCTTGAGGAGGTGGAAGATAGCTGCTTCAAGCATGATGGAGTCATTTATAGCGATGTTGCCTACGGAGGGCAGTCTAAAGTAACACGGCTGAGATCGGCGAGTGTGCGATTGGTCCATAATATCGTCTACGACCAAAAAGTATGCTTGGAGCTACGGGTATGGTAGTTGAGGACACATGCAGAACACCGAGATCAAAAGCATACCAGCTCAACACACCATCCAAGAACAGCAGCCTTAAACCACTCATCCTCGGTGACTTGTCCATCTCTGAGGATTTCGAAAGAATCGACGACTGACAGTCCACGGTTCAGTTTTCCGCCGGGAACATTGTAATCGAGGTTCTTGAAGGGGAATCAGTAAGAATGATGGAATGAATGAGAATAATGCAGAGTGACAAGGAGAAGATGCCGCTTGGACCTCCAAATATCATATGAATTTTTAGCACCGTGAACTGAAAGTAATCATTCAGGTTGCCGAACACGGTCGAAGCATGTCTCAGTGTTAAGGGAGAAGAAAAAGCTGTTACTCCACAACAATAGCGTTTGATCGTGATATACCCATACGTTCGCTGAAAGAACAATGCCTTCCTATCCCAATATTATGGAGAGCCGCTCTTGCGCTTGTCGATCGCGTCATGAACCGGGCATGTATCATATAATAATGCACGTGCACCATGTATGACCCAAGGAGAAAGAGTAGTGATGAGAGATGAGATGAGAGACACTTACACGCTTGTACCATTCAATGCCCTCAGCAGGCATGCCTTGGCTGGCAAAGTGGTCCAGGAGCTCATCCCTTATAGCAACAAAAGCGTCTTCGAATCTCTGACGCTTCTCAGCTTTAGTAAGAGGCTTGAGTACCTGGTGGTGTGTTGACGTAGACATGGTATTGAACTAGAGATGAGAATGGGGTAGGAGAGGGGGAGAGAGTGAAAGTGAGTGAGAAGGTGAGTGAAGGAAGCAAAGAGACGACGGGGGGTTTAAAAAAGCCATTGAATGGCCTCATTCCCAAAAAAGAAGGTATAGCCACCCTGCACTGAAATGGTATCAACAACTCAACTTGTCTTCGTCCACCTTCAACCCCGCACAACCATTGATCGTTTGCAATCTCTTCCATGTCTAACTACGTCCTCTACTCAACTTCTCGGCTCATTCTATACTTTAATGGGCGGTGCTAGTATCATTGCAACAGCTACTGCATCCAACAGCCTTTATCCAACTCCCTCGGAACGGGATTGAGTCTCCCCGAGCGTCTCTGATCATATGTACTTCCTGATCTGACAACTTCTGAGAATTGCCGCGTATGATCTCAAGAAAATTTTGACTGAGGCTGGTTTGTCTCTTACTCTGTAGGAGAATATCACTTGGCCATGTAACCAAAAGTTCCACACGACATTGACATCAAGTACCACCATCAGTGGAACTCCGGTGGTCATCTTCATCATTCCGCCTCAATACCTGACACTCTCGTCTAGCATTCAAGATTGTCTATCACCTTTCGATTTTCGACGTCAATTGTGCCTGAGACTTTCAGAATCTCGCCAGGTGCTGTACATGAAGGGGGTCATTCGCTAGCCAAATTGAAATTGAGTTTCGCGTCTATTAATGTTAGCATCGGTCATTGTTATCGCTATATTTATTCCTTCTTCAATCAAACTTACCACGAACGCTGGCCTCGGACAGAATCAAGATCCCCAGCCACCCCCGAGTTTTCCACCATGATACCCCAGGACACAACTCCGATGAGAACAGAGCTTCAGGAATGGTCCAACTTAACCAAGTTGAAAACCTGGTCAGGATCTGTGACGATAGGGCCTTGAGAGTGCAGATATGGTAGGTGCTTCAAATATGACCTCGCACACTCTAACTCTGGTCTAACTGCACGTACCCACGGGACAGAGTTCAGCCGAATCATAAGAATTCACATGAACCCGCGTTACTTCCTGAATCTGCTTGGTTTATCATTACATCTCGGGTGTAGGCAAGACTTCTCAGGCAGGATAATTGGAGCTGGGAATTTTGTCTTTACAAGAATAGTGTCACGCCAAGAAACAGCAGCGGCTCATCCAACTTGTGCGTTCTTGACTCAAAATACGTTGCAAGTCCTTCACGGTCGAGGGATATGATAGGCATTTCAAACAATAACTTGCATTCCATAACCCGAAACTCAAGCGCCGTAGAAAGGCTAATCTGCATCGGCACTAGTACTGCAGATCTTTACGATTCTCACAGTCAGGGAAGGAGGTGATTTCAGAGCCTATCCATTGAGCTCCTTCGGTCAAACCAGACTTCTTTAACAGAAAACAGAAAACGAACAGCTGAAATTTTGATATCTGAGCCTGTCCTGTCGTCCGATACTCACTTTCAGTCGCCAATGGGCACAGGAAGAAACTAAAGCAAGAGCATGTCTTGGATCGATTAACCGTGAAATTAGCTTCTGCAGGCCAGCTGCGTGCGTATATGTATTGCTTTTGTAAAGCGCAGAAAAGAAGGGAATAAGAAAAGACTGTACTATGTATAAAAGAGTGGATTATACAAGGAGAGCGTGAACTAGGGTTTGATAAGGAAGTAAATGGAATCACTGAAACTCAAGCGTTGGGGTATGGCTCGGGGCGGTATGAAAATTCTACTCAAACTCAACTTGATCAATTATCTGAGTCACATGGCCTCCCCGAGGGAAGATAGCACATTCGAAGGGATTGGGACGCCTGGAAGATTGACAACACTTAACCCCAGTCAGTAATTCTAGACGGAGACACTCACGAAACAGTTCCATGACGCTGGCCAATAGTAGGTTCGATAACTTTGCCGTTTCTCACTGGCTTCTTAACATGCAAGGTGGCAGCAGAACTGGCGACGAAACTCCAGACAATATTCTCAGCAAGCTTGCCGCCAGGGCAAATACGACGTCCAAATCCGAAGGCAACCTCCTACAAGCACTCCAAATCAGCACGATGACGGTCACCAGGGTAAAAATGAGTCTACCAATGGGTCGGGCTCGGAGGCAGAGCCTAGGTGACGTTCTGGGTTGAATGTAAAAGGATCCTTATAGACTGCGGGATTATGCATCATGCTCCTAGTGACGGTGGCGGACCATAAGCTGCTTGACTGATAAAGTTAGTGGCACCATACCAAATATTAGCCACAACCATCGCGCCTTTGGGAATAACATATTGTTCGTAAGGGACGTCTTGGCGAGCCAGATGAGGAATCCCTATAAAAATATCGGCACGTTAAACTTAGATAATAGGGGAAGAAGGCCGACCGGCGGGGCCAGGAGGTAGCCAACGGAAAAGTTCCTTGTGCACCGCTTCTAAGTAAGGCAACTGGGGACGATCTTCAAAGGTGGGGAGACGGCTAGATCCAACAACACTATCGATCTCCCTCTGGAGTTTCTCTTGTATCTCTGGGTAAACCATCATAGCTAGGAAATAACTCATGGTAGCAGAGGAGGTCTGAGGTACGGAGGTTCAAGTAATGTTGCATAAGATAGATACAATCCAACAACTCACAGTATCTGTTCCAGCCGAGTAAAAAGAGCCAGATGACCACTTGAGGTTAAATATCTCTTCCTCGGTCATGTTTGGTGATTCTGACAGAAAATCTCCAGCAAGGGAGGGGATAGGATTACCATTTTCCTGCGAATAGTCGAGAGTACTGAATGGTAAGTAGACGGTTTATCGCCAGGACAATATGTGCTCACGGTTCGCAGTTTGTGGGCTTGGAAGAGTAACTCCGATATTTCAAAAACAACTTTCTTGGATCGCTCCGCCTCTCGCTTAAAGCCAGCACCGGGGAATGACGCAGGGAGGTATTGAAGAGCAGGAATAAAGTTAACCAACCAGCCGGGGTCAGCAGCGCGGTCAAACTCCTCTGGTCCCTTTTCAGCGAGGCCCAGAAGGTCATCGTGACCTTCACCTTTGAAAGAGATTCCGTAGGATACATATAACATGACGGCCCCAACGTTCCTACAGATTCCAAACCTTGATGTCACAGTAAAGGACTAGCAATAATGGAAAACCCACTTCCTGATAACCTATTTAGGCAAAATAGGTTTTAATCCCAGCTCTGCAGTGTCATGAACGCAATATACTTACACTTTCCAAGTTGGACGAATCATTGAGAAGACCCTTGACGAATTCAGCGGATCTATATACCACTACAGGATGGAATCGTTGTACGGCAGTCGCACTCCCAATCGCTCTTGCAAAATGCTGTCGAAATATGGTCTCAGGCCATGTAGGCAGTAGAGGGGTTTCAAGTGAAAGCTCACTTTACGGTATTCACGAAAGCGGGGGCCATACATCTGACAAGCGAGAACATTGGTCCAGCCTGTAAGTTCAAGCATGGGCGTGGAGGGACGATCCGCGATCGCTGTGCCAGTTTTGTCAAGCAAAGTGATTGCAGTCTCCTTATCATCGATAATGACGATTGGCTGTCCTAGGATATGCAAACCAATGACAGGCCCTAGAAGAACAACCGTAAAACAGAGCAATACAGTGGTCTAGAGGTCTGGTGGCACATACCATACTCATTGGCCCATTTTTTATAAGTCTCCCAGGGCTTGCTAGCTGGAAAGTCAAAAAGAGCACCTATAATAGGTAGACCCTTTGGACCAGGCGGTAAAGGCACGCGTGAGTTTGATCTGCGGTAGAGGAATCCAGAGAGGATGAGGAGAACGGTCCCCAGGGAAATCAAACTGAAGTCACTAAGGAGGGGCATTGGGAAGGGGTTGACCTTTTGGTTAGGAAGAGCCAATTCTAAATACTTTCTAATAGGCTGAGCCTGGGCATCAGTGCCACCTGTGAGTAGATTTCAAAATCTAACTTTCTCAGTGCCGAATTGTGAAATTAGGATGGCCGAGGATCAGCTCACCACCCTATTTGCTGATGACCATCATATCATATTCAAGGGGCTCGCGGGACAACGTGTTTAGGATAATTTGTTACCTAATGAGCTTGAATAGTTCAGCCATCTGCGCATGCTCCAGGCAATAAGAGGTCAGTTTGCTTATAGCAGTTCGGAGCGTTTCGAGTATAGTACGCCAAATACTGTTCAAGTGCTTTTCCAAAATAGTTTGGGCACTTGGGCTGGCAGTGAGAA
>CEMT01387081.1:100770-154972 GCA_900068985.1 Pterula multifida
GCTCTACTGTCGTGAAACACTCTGCATTACAGACAGTAAGTGTCAAATGCAGTAGGGTGCTATTCTGTGTTATTGCCGCGTTGATCATACATAAGATCAGGAACACGATGCCCAACTCAGGCATTATTTACTCGCTAATGTTGGTGCATACTGCCGGAAACTCCACGCATGTATATGGCGTAACGGTGGAAGCATGGGAGACTCCGTGACTGACTGGGACATTCTGATTATAGGAACATAGTATCACAGTTTAGAATTGAAGCAACAGGCCTTTTATGGGGTGTCGTGCACAGTTCTGGCACTAAGGCCGCGGTCGAGTGGCAAAGGAATTCAACAGGGCCGTGAGCTCAACGTGGAGTTGGGCGAGCACCATCGGCTGTTGTCGGCGCCGTGCTACGAGGTCGTTACCAAGCAGACGTCTTACAGTAATCTCACTCCACGTGGAGCGACTGCAATGTTCGATGGTTCGACTTCCCATGGTTGCCTGTGAAATGTGGGTTAGATTTGCCAGGATCAATCGATCACAGTTTAACATCGACCAGAACTTTGAAATGATTGGAATGGTCAGCAAAGGATTCTACGTACTGTACTAGTAGAGTGGCAAAACTCTTTGATTACGAACTCAACAGCTGGTCTGCGCAAGGAGACTAGAATAATACTCTAGCAACCCATCTCATACCCATTAGAGAGGATTTAACTTTGCTTCGTTGTATTAGCAAATAGCGATCGATGGAAGGAACGTCTAGGCCAAACGCAACTTTATCCCAGATGTTGGTTTTGCTCCTGACACAGTGACAGGCATGCCGGACAAATCAGCCTGAGCTCGAGTGTACGACTGTAACTGCTGCAATAATGACTTAAGTGATGTGTGAAACACTCATTTTTGTCCCTTTCCCCTCAGCCTCCTGCAGGGCCATGCGGGAATGCAACGCATGACCCAAAGCGTCACTATTAAATGTACACAGAAGATCCTAACTTCGATTCGCTCACACCCAAGCAAGGGACGTAACTTCGACCGCCAGTCCTTTTAATGGGAGGAATTAATCTTGTCCATGGGACAGTCGCATGAGTAATGGGAATTATTATCTATCGACCAGAGTCGAATCTTCAAGCTTCAAGGCTGCCGACATGTAGAACACAAAGTCTGACCGCGTTTAGTTTATGTAATCATCGTTTTCGGTTGGATTGTAAGTTAGAAACTTTATCTTTATAGAAGAAAGAGAAGCATTATAAAAGAGTATTAAGTTAAATTTTTTATTTTATAAAGCAAAGGGACTCCGGGAGAAAATTTCGAAGGTGTGGGTAAGCTATGAGAATCACCGAATCAGCCCAAAACGATTTCTTTCGGTACAAGTATCGACGCGTGATAGTTTCAAGCCAAAAGAAACTCAGACCACAAGATACTGCAGCTGATCAATATCAGGGCACAAGTTTGTTGTATTGATTTGTTGGTCGAGTCGAATAAGAATAGAACGTGTACGTTACGCTGTGGTTAAGTTGCCATTGCAATGACGAACCCAAATTTATTGTCTGTGCTCGAGAAATTTCTCAGCAAGGTACCTATCATATGAATGGTTGAAGTAAGAAAAGAATACTTAGTCAAAGCAGAAAATACACTAACCCTTCGATTCCCCATAATGCCAAGAATCCTGCCGAGATAGCAGAGACAATCCTCCTATCCCAATGTGGCCGATCCCAATTGACATAGGAAATATAACTTGTTCCACCAAGAGCTAGGAGATTAACTATGTGATTATATAAAAATCAATTCCATTGTCTCGTAAATCCCAGAAAAGCTTGCGTTGCTTACCAACACCTAGTAGTCCACCAAATACACCGGGACGAAGAATCTGTTGTCGGAGCTGCTGATAGAGGTACGTGCCTTTCTCCTTGGCCCTTCTCTCTTCTTCCCGACCACCCGGTGTCTTCCTGTATTGCTCCACAGCAAAACCTTCCAAAGCAGTAACTGCCAGAGTAGCTGATAGAGCAGAAACCACAACTCTCCTGTCGTGCAATAAGTTGGGCTGGGTATAGAATGCACGACCAAGACCTGCAAGCAGCCCCAGGTTGACTACGACATGACTCAAAAATCTGATGGGAAATCAAGCTGTAGAGAAACTACGTACCAACACCAACCAAACCACCTGCCACACCTGGTCGAAACAAATACTTGGACAGGGTTTCCCAAATATAGAGAGATTCAGCTTTCACGTCGTCCACAGCTCTGTGAGCTTTCCTCCGCTTGTTGTCAGACCCATCGTCCAGGTCATCATGAATATCACCCCTCTCAGGCGAAACATTTTGCAGTGAAGTGTATGTGGCAGGATTCTTCTTGAAATCAGGATTTACCACGTTGACTTTTGCTGTGTCGTCCACGACATTGCTTGATGATGGTGGTTGGGTGTTAAGAAGAGCGGGATCTGGATGAGGCTAAGTCGCGTGAGATGATTTTAACAAGGCCTCCGCAAACATGACAGCTTTGAGAACGTACTTGTTGTGAAAGAGGAGAAGAATTTCGTGCTGTGATGTCGGCGTAGCTCATAATGGATGTAAAAGAAAAAACCTGTGCAGAGTGGGACAACAAAAGAGATGCGTCCTTTATACCTCGAAGAGAAATGACGTCATCGATATCTACGCGACGTCAGTGACCACGTGAAATCTAGGAACTGAAAATTCTGCCATACTGCACCTTGGCCTTACGAAAAGTTGTGATTAACTTTGACTGTACTCGTACTTGTAGGATTCAACGCCGCGTAAACAGAGTCTTTGCAAGTTGGATTCCTAGAATATCACCATACGGTCAAGCAAGCACAGACACATCGCACTACATACTACCAGTGCTCTACTAGTCCATTGAAATATTTCTCTCTCACTTCCTTGCTCACAATGTGCACGGCAAAGTTACCAGCATCAATCATAGCCCAGCCATTTTGCATCCGTTTCTTGCTGTTTGGCGGCAACGGGAGTGACTGAGACGCAATCTGAGAATATTTAAAGGTCAGGTATGCACTGCAGAGATCACAATTATTCCTAGGTGTACCGTTTGTCTAGCTGTGCGAACTACGGATTCTATGGCTCCTCTATTCTCTGTGCCTTCTTTCACCTATCACAATGAAGCACTGTTAGCAGAACAGACACAGCACAACAACTTTTTACCTGTGCCATGACAACCCAATTCCAGAGCCCAGCCGTCAGGTCATCAATCCCTTCTCCGGAATAGGTACCACCTCTCTTCCTCCGCCCTTGTGGTGCTCTCAGTGGAAGCATAGTACCAGAGGGCACAGTCAGAGACCTCGATACCACCACTGAGGACTTTTCAAGGTGCGGCGAACGATACAGTTTGGAGTGTAACTCTTTGAGATAATGAGGGGCTTCCTCGGGCACAGGATGAATCTGGGTAATATCCAGTTGTGGATCTGATCTGATTTCGTCAGCAGCATCGACAAACCAAGGTAAACTGGATAGAGCGCGTCTTGAACTACATCGAACTTGGTGGCGGAGAGTCAAGATCATGAGTTAGCAGAATACTTACATAAGCAATCACAAGCTTGTTTACTTCATCATCACAATCTTTGCACTTGATGGGTGTTCGAGCTGGGGTCGTTGTTTGTGTAACCTCTTTTCTCTTGGGTCAGTCTCATTCTAGCAGATCTAACCAAGAAGAATGAGGCTTAATTTTGCCTAGGCTCTTTGTTTACTCACTGGATTGCTGACTCCCTCACCCTATGGAAATCTCCAATCACTGACCAACATCTGTGGACCGCTGCACATTATTATTCCATTCTTGCTAAAACGTCCTGGGAACTCATAACATTCCTCTGTGGAATTGTTATTCTTGGAGGTCTTACTATCCTCTGGAGTCTTGGGGACGGGCAAGCTGGCAATCTGATGTTTGATGGCAGTAGTCTATGTCCGTACCATTGTCATTCCTCGTTCACACATCGCTGACAACTCCCTAATAGTCTTATTCGCCATTACAGCAATCATGTATCTCTTCTCAGTTATACCCAGTATGCTCCCTTTTTTTCTTCCTTTCCTCCCCTGTTCGCGGGCTGTAACGCTGATATTTAATTGCCACAAGACCTCCGATCCAAGTTTACGTCAATACCTTCCCATGGTGTCAGCACCGTTTGCCCTCCTCTCATTCGCAACACCGTTCTCGAACTTGCATCTAATCATCTCATGTGCAGCGTTGCACTCACTGGAGTTTTAGTATTGCAAGCGGGACGGCACTGGGCTGAACGCTCGGATGAGAGCAGTCCCGAAACGCCTACCAAAAAGCAGATGATGCATTAACGCTGAAAAAACATTGTATTGAAGTTGGGTCACCGTTCATTGGGTTCACCCTTTCGTCTATCTTTGTATATCGTGTCTTGTTCTTCTTGGTTAGCTTCACTCACCCAACACATCTGGCATGGATTCATCTTTACTTGTGTTCATCGACACTTATCCACCAACTACCCCTTGATAACCTCTAAAACAACGGTGACTTTCCGAGTAAGGAATGACATAATTATAAATCTATCTCTAATATCATAATCACAAACAAATATAGCGCCAAAAGTCTTGCTTTTACTCTTGTACGATATCCTCTTTACGTGGCTTGAAATCTTTGATCTCTTTTCCTTGACCCAAGAGAGACTGAGCATCATCCAAAACAATACCTATAATGCAGGTAAGTTTGGTTGCTGTAACATCCTGATAGAGATTAATACATACCCAGCCCTTCTTCACCAACAAGCCCAAGGACATGTTCCAGCTCGACAAACCCATCCTTATCAACATCTAGCTTCTGGATCACAGCTTGACCAACTTCATCATCTGGGCGATGCTTGATCACAGCAAGGGCTTTGTTAAGATCCTGAACCGATATCCGACCTTGTGCATCAGCAGAGATCATCTGGAGTGAGCTACCAACACGCGAATCGTAATCCTGAAGCTGCTGGTCGACTTTTGTTATCATGGACCGAATACGTTTGGTCAGGGCACCAGATGGTGATTTGGGATCCTTGAATGGATGAAAGAGGTTAGTGATAAGCTATAGACGGTGGCGAGCTCAACTTGCCTCGTCTGCTGCGAGATTTTCGGTCATGAGCTCACGAAGTTCCTTGCGCTCTTTGATGACGCTGGATCGAGAGGATAGGATAGACAGCGCTTCAGCCAATTCCTTGAGCTGTTCAGATGTCATGCGGGCATCTCCTTCCGGCATTAACTAATCATGAAGTTAAGTGAGCAGGGTATTAAGTTCTTGTAAAGAAAAATCCACCTCAGAATCAGGTAAGAGGGATTTGGCAGTTCTTGCTTCCAGTTCGTCCGCTCCTCTCTTAGCTCGTCGTGCATCTTCCTCCTTCTGTTCTTGCTCCTCTTCATCCTCGATGAGCTCCTCTTGTTGCTGGAGAACTTCAAGTTTCTGTTTATAGCTCGCCTTGTCAGAGTCGACCTCCAATTCAGCTTCACTGAGCTTTTCAAAGGGAAAGCACGTCAGCAGGTTACATCTAGATGTTAAAGCTGACACGAACCAGGTTATCAGGTAGGCCACTCAAGACACTCTCGAGGCTGCACACAATGGCAGTCTTGCCATCTTCATCTACTCCAGGCTTCCTATCGAAATGGAAAGCCCTACCAAGAATAAGCAAAACGCCAGAAACGCGATCCCTAAGATGAAGCTGAATCCAGGTAGATAGCTCCTCTCTTAACCAAACACTAGGAACGTTCATGGTCCTGATACCTCTAGATTGACATGCGTGACGAAGCTCAGCAAGGGAAAGAGAGTCGATTCCTTCAGTATGGATGAGTTGATCGTCTCGTCGGAGGGCCATGAGACGGAAGCGAATAGCTCCACGGAGGAAATTGTCTGTCCCAAAGGCGTTGAGGCCCATGTATCTGGACATTGAAACCAGTTGTGGTCGAGAAAGGTTATCCAGAGTCAAGTCGTCATCAAATAATTTGGCAACATTAATCACATCAGTGGCAGAAGGTGATTCACCCGTGGAACGGACCTAAAAAGTTGTTCAATAGCTAGAAATACTGAGCCTACAATGTCAGAGCACACCTTCCTAAAGAACTCTTTGAATTCGTCGCTGCCAACAATGTGGGAATTGGCCTTCAGCCCAGACTCGCGGAGAGTTTCTTGCAGAAATTTGGCCATCTCAAGACGAACACGTAGAAGTTTCCTTTGTTTCTCCTCCTGCAACATAATTAAGGATGCGCAGTGGTTCCAAGTCAATGAGTGTGCTTACAGCAGCAAATTTATCTTCAAAAGTAGATGGTAGCATATTCGGAAACAGTTTGAGGGCGACAGGAAGGAGGAACTCCATGAAGGGGACAATTATAAACACTGAGAAAGGTATCAGCCTCAGTAAATCTTGTGTAGTTCTTTTGAGCTGAGGAGGTTTGAAGACCAGCGCTTAGCCTGAGAAAAACAGAAGAGATAGGGCATCCTGCTTTACCTGTCTTCGTTCACGTCTTGTCAAAGCCTCTCCGTGTAGTATTTTCCATTGTAGTCTAGCTGATATCCGGACTTCAGATACGAGAAGTTTAGTCCCGTGCCAGTAATGCGCAACTTCGTGTTTAACTTTTGTCCAAACTCTCGTCATGAGAGGACCCTGCGGGGCATCTTTTGACAGTGCTGTAGGTTTGACATTGTTGGAATTGGAATTTGCTATTGCATCTGGATGCGTCTCTGCTGATTTATGGTCCTGTGCCAAGGGCGAAGTACAGCTCAGCAGGCGACGAGCAGAATGTGGTAGTGTGGGGGTTGAGACGAAGGGAGTTAATCGCGTAGAAATTAGATGGGGTGATACGATAGAGCGACTATGATAACGAGTGAGAACAACGAGTGGCCGACGAGGAAGCCAGACCAGAGACATGAGAGACGAATTCAGAACGGTATTGTATAGTAGAGCAGTTAGTTCATATGATGGCCGTGAGATTCAAACAAGTAACGCGTCGCGGCTGCTTCGTTCCGCTCGTCATCACCAAAATGGACCCTGATCACAGAAAGCGACAAAAACATTATCTCAAATCGACAAAGAACAGAGATAGTTCAGCGTCCTCAGATTGGTCTGCGTTTCGAAGAGCTGAAAAGAAATACATGTCTCGATTTCCACCTCTCGATCTATCTGGTGCACTAGATCTTCAGGATTTGCGAGAGTGTTCTGTGAAGTGGGTAGAAGCTCCTAGCACATCCACTCAAAAGAAAATTTATGCGCTACCTGATATACCTGGTCGGTATGCCCGCTCATATCTTGACTGGAAATTAATCATCAAACCAGGTCTCATTTTGCTACCATCCTTCATTGAGCGGGATGAGCAACGACAATTGATCAAGTGGGCCCTCAGAGACCACACAAAGTACCCCAACGAAACTAATCTTGACGTCCATTATCATCTTCCACGAGCTGGCCTCTGGAATCACCACTTATCTTCACTTGCTGATCCTGCACAGAATTCCCTTATCCAACCTCGCGTGTCTAGCGCGGATGCAGATGGAAGCGTTAAACCAGGGCCTAGGGAATTGATCAACAACGAGCCAGTCTGCGAAGATAACTTTATAACTCTCAGCAATGCTCCTAAGCGTCAGGCGCATCCCGCTCCTAATCTAAGGCCAATGACTGCTTCCAGTCTAATGCCTAAGCTCAGATGGGCGAACATGGGATGGTATTACCACTGGGGTACCAAGCAGTATGACTTCACTCGGGGCAAAGGTCATATCGATGACCAAGTTCAGACAGTTTGCCGCAGCGCCATTGAAGCGGTTGACTGGGCAACTGTTTTCTCCCATTTGGACCAAGAATTCTTTGAGTGGAAGTATTGGCCTAATTCTTATGGTACGTAGAAATGTTATTAAGTTGTACTTTCTTTGATGTTCTCCATAGCTCCTGACGCAGGGATTGTCAATTTTTACCAGACTAAGGACACACTGATGGCCCATGTCGATCGGTCCGAAGTCTGTGCTACATCTCCTCTAGTTTCTATATCGTACGCACCCTCCTTTTGTCTTCATGCCGCTGGCCTCATTTCTAATCGCTATTTCCAGTCTTGGAAATAGTGCCATCTTCCTAATCGGTGGTACAAGTCGGGACGAAGAGCCGATAGCAATTATCCTCAGGTCAGGAGATGTTGTCATCATGTCAGGTCCTGTCTGTCGAAGAGCATACCATGGTAAACGTCTGTGCCTTCCCGTCGTTCCTAATATTGATTCCCCGAACAGGAATTCCAAGAGTTCTTGAAAACACACTTCCACCACACTTGAAACTTGATGACAATGACCAGGACTGGACCTCTTACGACACGTACATGTCCAACAAGCGCATCAATATCAACGTTAGACAAGTGTTTCCTAAGGGATTCAATCCTACAATACCATCCCCTTACTCATGATTATGTTATATCGGTGACGTCTCTCAGAAACGGACGCCCTTCACCAAGAAACGAAAGGTCCTATCGCCGCTGCGTTCAGAAACAAGTAGTAGAACGTGTGTGGATTCAAGGGATCCACAGGGCTTTGGCGTCCGACACTGTAATTCTAGGGCGCAAGATAGAATGTTTCTGGTGCCTGTTCTTGAATTCTGGGTATTGTGCTTTCCCTGGACCTCAAAATTTGTCCGGACATAGTCATAATACGATATATCCTTTGGTTATTACTCTATGATATCTTGCCTAATCAGCAAGTCCTTCATTTCTCCACTTTGCATCAGGAGAATTTCCCTGGCCATCACCTATGGGATATTCACTTAGACCGACGGACTAGGCCTTCACTGTATGTCACACGGCTTTGACCCTTTCTATTCAAGTTTAGCTTTGCGTCTTGAACTATCCTTTCCAACCAGGCTCGTGAAGAACAAGCTGGAACTCTTACTGGGATGAATAGATTATCTGGGATATTTCATTAACCAATTATATTGTATAATGTGGTTACACAAGTGTTGGACTTCCTGAGGTAGGTGTTAATATGATAGCCCATAGAGGGTGTTTCGGGCCTCGTACCAGCCTGGCTGAGCTTGAAATGACAGGAGAGGATGAAATCATCCAATTTCTTCATGTAAACACTAGGTGGTGACCAGAACCTTCAATCTCATTGAGCACAATCCCATGATATTTAAGATATGATCATGTTTTACAATTGCAGCTACAGTGTATAAACTTGCTATGATACAAATACGGACTTAATACCATAGGATTGTAAAAGAACAGATAATATAATAATTAATAAGGTAATATGTGGTATTGAGTCTTCTGAAAGCACGAGACATGCCCTGTACGCGTGAGGAAAACAAATAAGAACAAAGGAAAAGTAGACAAAGGGTGGCGCTAGTCATATTCCTGCTGAAAGTAGTCATTGTCGCCATCGTCTATAGGTGTTGAAGCATAGAATGAGTCCGGATCGTCTTTATCCTCTTCCTTGTCATCGTCGAGGGCATAAAGCTCTATATCCGCGTCCTCACTGAGTAAACCCAATGAAACATAGGGAATTGAATCATCACCACTATCGAGCGCAGAAGCATGACTGTCATCCGTGAAGAAGGATCTGAAAGCCTCCATATTGATACGTTGGGGTCCAGATGCAAGGGTGTCTGAGACTGAGGATTTAGTCTTTCGTTTCTTCTTGGGGCCAGGTGGTTGGACTTCGGTGGAGGGAGGATAGTTGAGTTGCCAATCTTTCTCCCCGACCCCGTCTTCCCATCCCCAGAGTATCCTCATTTCTTGTCGCTCCTTCTCGTCTCTCAATAAGCCTGCCAGTTCATCCGGCTCAAACAATTCTTCATCTGCAATCTGATCTGATCCCCGACGCTCTGCCGCAAGAAGTGTCAGCCTCGAGGGTATCGTCCTTCTGCCTAGAGCATAAGACGGAGCAGACAGGATATAATTGGCAAACTGCAAGCAAGAGTTCTTTTGATTGTTAAGAACAGAAGCGGCACTGGTTGAGAGATGGCTTGGTGAAACGGATGATCGAGATACGGAATAGAGTGAAGAGTTGGAGGGGTTGAGGAGAAATCGGTAGGATTGTTCTGAGAGTGGAATTTTTCGTCTTTTATCAGGAAGATCCGGATCCGATAGTTGCTTCCGTTTTGAATGTGATGAATCATTATTCGTGTTACTGTTGAGAGATGTGGTGATGGTAGCGGAAGTGGGGACAGAGTCGTCTATAGTTGAATAGTCCTCGCCATCCTCGTCCGATAACGGAAAATTGCAGAGTTTCACAATCTTAGAATCCCACCTATCCATCTCCATCTGAATTATATCTTTGATACCGCGAGCAGCGATAAGCTTCTTCTTTTTTCCCCTGGGAAGCTTAGTACGCGCATAGGAGGCATTGCTTTCAAGCCAAGGAAGATCGACCTTCCATTTATCGATCTCACTTCGGATGAATTTGCACCGTAAATAGATGGCTTTGACTCCGCTCGAGAGCCCTACAATACGACCGAGGAAAGCGATGAACACCTTCAGGTGTGGTAAAGGCGCGTTAGCTTCAGCTTCAACTCCGATGATAAACAAAGCGCAGGCAGATGGAGCAATGGAGAGGTCAGCCACACGGGTAGCCATCAGAGTAGATAACGATGTTGCAGTACGGAGGACAGACTGCATGCAAAGCGTCTGTAGGATGTGGGCGAGGGATTTGGGAAATTGGTTGGATTGACTGGACTCGCTCACGTGATGAATAAGGGTGGGGAAGAGCGAATCTGGATTGGCGGACGCAGTAACGTTGAGATCCAAAAGACGAGTGATAGTAGAGAACGCGCGGAATGTAGCGTTGTGGTGAGTTTGGATAGCTGCAGAAAGCTCGCGAATGGAACCAGACTGGCTGGCTTCACGTAGAGCGATGGAGACAGAGGCAGCTGCTAGAATGGTAGCCTTACGACCCCAGCGAAAGGAACCTTTTTCCATGGCAGTTTCGAATATGTATGTGGCTCGTTCGTAGGCACCATGAGCAGATATAGAGTTGGTGAGTGACTTGATTGTTTCTCTCATAGCTAGCTGCAAGTTCAATAAAGCACATATCAGGACGAAAAACATGACATAGGTACACCAACCTTACCTTGTTTTTGAACACTCTAGCCTCCTTTTTATCAGTTGCAGACCCGTATTGCTGATGTCCACGACAGTCAAATACTTGGGCTGAATTCTGAGCCAAAAAGTGGTTCTGAGATACATCTTGAGATGGATTGTAGAGTGCAGAAGTAAGGATAGTTTGAGAAGGATCTGAGAGCGTTCCACAGAGCAAACAAACATCTGAACCGACTTGATCGTCCCACCTGGAAGGGCCACTACACTGAGGGCAGGACATTGTCGGTGTGGAATGAGGAGGAGGGCATTACATAATAATCAGGATATTGTACTACTATTGTATGATAACTTAAAAGTGAGTAGATCTTCTAGCAGCAGCAGTACTCACAGTAGCAGTAGCAATGTATATCGTGTTTCGTTCCCCTTCTATAAGCCTGGACAGTTCCATTCCATTCCACCTCTTTCTCTGTCATCAAGTTGTATATCCATCATCTATTCCACCTGGCAGACTCCAGTCTGTCTGTTCGTCTTCTCAGTGCTTTTTATACTAGTACTAGTAAGAGCACACCAGCAAAACGTATTTCGTTTGATCCTACTTAAAAGTACAAACTAAGCGGTAATAAATATAATAAATGCCATTTCCGGTCTATTTTTATCTCAGATCTTGGCTTATCGAAGTATAAAAACTTCACATTTCACTTTCCGTCTCTTCCATCCCCCATCATGTCAGTCCAATTTGAATCTCACCCCTCGAATGCATCCGTAATAAGGCGTCGTCTGTCCAGTGTTGCTTCGGCGCGCAGACCTAATGTAATCGCAGCTACCAGCTTAACCGTATGTCTCTCTTGTATTTAATCCTGATTTTATCTTTCGTATGCTCATCGCTTAATTCCTGAACTGTAGGCAATGTGGGCTGGTCTATCTGGAGGTGCCACCAATAATGGGAACACTTATGAGATCGCGATCTCTATCCACGACAGTGTATACAATACCGATTTTGGAAGCTCTCAGATTAAGATCACTCCTGGCCAATCCGATGCCAACGCAAAGGCCATCGAACAGCACATTCTCGAAGAGCTGCGCAAATTTTCGAAGGAGCATCTCTGCAAGTTCCTCGGTGCTGGTGTCACCCTCAGCCTACTCAAAGAGGTGAGCACTGACTCGGTCCCTTCCCCACACGAGATCTCAGCCATCTTCTGGTCCAGACGCCCAATCTTTGTACCAGACTCTGGAGGGATCTGGACATTGTTCCCATAGTTTTCAATATCAAGCCGTTCCATACAGACTCCATCACTCGTCCAAACATCAAGCATCGCATCTCGTCTACCACTGGTTCCTATGTCCCCTCTGGTGCTGAAACTCCAACGGTTTACGTGGATCCCAGTGTCTTGAACGACACTAATCAACTCGGTAGTGGCGTTTCCAACCGTCTCCCGATTACACGGACTTTGGATGAACAGGCTGATTCGGCGGCTCGTAAATGCCTCATGTATTTTGGCCCTGGTAACAATCCACGTCTCACCATCGGCCCCAGAAATCAAGTAACCGTTGATGCCGCTGGAAAAATCCATGTCAGTCGCATTTTGTGCCTCGGATTATTGTTTTTTGATTGGCATACTGTTCACCCATCTCCAGCTCATCGATGACCTCGACGAATACAAGAATACTGTGGGGATCAGAACCTGGAACGCAGTCACCAAGCTCGCAGATGAGCTGCGAGAAAAAAAAGTCAAGATCGGCTTCTTTTCTTCTACTCCGCAAGGAGGCAGGTTTTCGTTTGCACCATATCAGATACGTCTGCTAATCGCTTGACCCCCTTGCATATCATAGGCGGTGTCGCTTTGGTACGTAGACATTTTGAATTTGACTCCAGCCTGGCTCTAACACTGTTTTTGATCTTCAGATGCGACATGCTTTGATTAGATTCTTAACTGCTCTTGATGTTGATGCCGCATGGTACTTTGTCTATCATTTTGTCAACAGTCCCTTCTTAGCTTTTCTTTCAGGTATGTACCCAACCCTTCACCCAGCGTCTTTCGTACGACCAAGAACAACCACAACATCCTCCAGGGAGTCGCTGCTCCCGATCTTCGTCTCACACAAGCAGCGAAGGATAACTTCGATGCTTGGATTCTCAAAAATGGTCTCAGGTGGACCGCAGAAGGTGGTCCCCTGGCTCCAGGTGGTGTCGACATAGCATTCGTCGGTATGATGAATCTTTCTTCGTTGACAGATGCCTGATCGGCTTTCGTGTGCAGACGATCCTCAAATGCCTGGTCTCATTCCTCTTATCCGTAAAGTTCGGCCTGAGATTCCAGTCATCTACCGTTCCCATATAGAGATCCGTAGTGATCTGGTACATAAGCCCCAGTCACCTCAAGAAGAAGTCTGGAAGTACCTCTGGAACAACATCAAGCTTGCTGATCTGTTCATCAGTGAGTCCTCCGCTCCATGCGACTACTATCACTTTGCTCAATCGTTTTCAGGCCACCCTGTGAGTAAGTTTGTCCCAGATGATGTTCCAGTAGAGAAGTTGGCGCTGCTTGGCGCTGCTACGGATTGGTGAGTGAGAAGAAGTAGTGTTGATGACGTTAAACTCACGATTCAGAAGGCTTGATGGTTTAAATAAGGAGCTCAGCGAATGGGACTCTAGCTACTACATGGGAGAATTCCGTTCTCTATGCACTAAGGAGAAAACGAACGAGCTTAGCTGGCCAGAACGCGACTACATCGTGCAGATCGCTCGGTTCGACCCTGCTAAGGGTATCCCCAACGTCATCGACTCTTACTATCGATTCCGCAAGATGCTCAAAAGCAATGCGGATTCTCCCCAGCTGCTTATCTGCGGACATGGTGCCGTCGATGATCCTGATGCCAGTATCATCTATGATCAGGTCCTGCAGCTCATCCACTCGGATCGATACGTGGAGTATGCCAAGGACATTGTTGTCATGAGATTGCCACCGAGTGACCAACGTAAGTTCTCCATCTGCATCCGCTTTTATTTGTGCCCAACAATGAGGCTCACTTGTGTTTTTTTGTCGTTCTCAGTGTTGAACGCTTTGATGGCTAATGCGAAAATTGCTCTCCAACTTTCTACCCGCGAGGGATTCGAAGTCAAGGTCAGCGAGGCCGTGCATGCTGGTATTCCTATAGTCGCTTGCCGAACGGGTGGCATACCTCTCCAAATCGAACATGGCAAGTCAGGATACTTGACCACGCCTGGAGACAATGAATCTGTCGCGAACCATCTCTACAAGCTCTACACTGATACAAATCTACATAAAGAGATGAGCAACTATGCGAAGACGCACGTATCGGATGAGGTGGGAACCGTTGGCAACGCAGCTGCGTGGTTGTACCTCGCTGCCATGTACTCTCGAGGTGTCAAGCTTACACCCAACGGTGCATGGTTGAATGATCTTCTTCGGGAGGAGACTGGAGAGCCTTATGGTCCAGATGAACCACGTTTGCCGAGGGACCTGCCGAAGGAGAACTGATTGCCTCCTCCCTACTTGTTAACCGAATGCTTTTCGCTGTCCCTTCGTATGAACACGTGTAGTTTCGTAGAACGACAGGTACTTAGTAGTCGATTTCTGAAAATATTCCTGATTCGTTGATTCTACATGAAATATTTGAAGTTCTATCACTCGTGTCAGGACTGTGTACTGGTGTCATGTGACCGTTCTGTCAGGTCAGACGCGCTGATGATGTTCATGATTTTTGATCGGACCTGCTCCTAACCTCTTGTTACCTAAGAGGGTAGGACTAGACTTTTTTCCACTTCAAGCTTCCAGCATCAATTATGGCCATGCATGTTGACTATCACCACCGACCTATGCGATCTTTAAATACCAATGCAAAGCGAGCTCGTTCCCCAGAATATACCTCTGAACGACCTACAGTGGGTGCTCGAATCACTTTCTTCCACCCCGGATTGCTGGTCTCACAGAATAATCCATCTTCAACTCGGATAGAAACGACAACTGTTGATTTCCACGGATATAAATACCATCTCCCCGTTCCTCAGTGGGAATCACTCCACCCACCTGAGGTCTCGTTCTCCAGAAGATTGGGTGCAACAGACTGATGACTTGAAACTTGATAGTCCAATGGCGGTGCTGAGTGCTCAAGGGGGGTCCGGTCCTGGGGATGGAGACGCCTCTATGGTACGTTCTACTATAAGAAACAACTTTCTATGTGTCCATTGAGACCAACCCCAGAAATCTGACGAAAACTCGCCTCTGAGAAGCGATTCTTGTTCCACCACCTTACTTACATCTCAGATACACCAGCGCACTGGGTTGCAGCTACTCACATTGTCCATACCTCAACAGAATATCACTTTCTTCCCTTCCAATTCCCCACAAGCTCCCACTCCTAGTGTGTATAATTGCGGAACTGCGACCTTGTCAGCGGCTGCTGTCGTTAATGTTAACCCTACTATCAAGTTCACACCTGCTACACCTCTTACTGATCAGGTCAACCACTATCAGCAGCAACATCATAACGTCGCAGTAGCAGAGCATATATCTCATCCCAAGACCCCACCTCTTACTTTGTCGGCTGAAGTATCAGATTCAGTGATGGCTTCACCCAGTGGCCTTACGTTCAGTAAGGATACCAGCGAGACTATAGACTCGCCTTTATCACCAACGAGGCCGTCGCGGAGACAAAGGTTTACCATGGGTCCAAGGGCGGATTGTGAGAAGTGTAGGTTGGGGGTGAAAGGTCATTGGGTGCATTTCTAATCGACGGACGACGCAGCTTTTTATATTGTATCGTCTAAGTATCGCTGACGCTTTGTGCTGGGCTAACATAGGGTTGCCGAGTTTCTTCCACACGGACAATACTAGTTTTTATCACATCATTCTTCATCATCAGCATGTGGCATTGTTTTCTCCTTCCTCTTTCCATTCTTTGCATAAAGTATCTTGATTACTAGTAAACTCCCTACTTTATCTTGTCTAGAGGCCTTATAGAACGCTCATTGATAATTTTATCGCTAAAAGCAACAAGAAAGGATCGTACCTGTTGAAGCCACCGCGACTGTAGAGATGAACGATAGACAATAGTTAAGGCATGCAGGAAGGGGGATGAGAAGAGGGGAGAATAACGCACCGGTTCATGTATTGTCTCCAGGTTCGCACTTTCTTGACGCTGACGGAACCTTCTTGATTGCCTTGGACATGATTGCCCTGCGCGTTGAATTGCTCAGTGGTACAACAATTTGAGAAAGATGAAAGCATGCCTTGGTTGTACCAAATGAAGACAAGCCCATCATTGCCATCATGGCTTCGTCCTCTACGTCTACAGCGTCCATGGTCTCATCTCGTGATTCCAGTGTGTCGACTGGCTGAGGTGTTGAACCCATCGGTGTGGGGTCTTCTGCTTTGTACGTGATTACCAGAATAGCGTATAAAGAAATTTCAGCAACATACTGGACAATGGCGCCTCTCGAAGTGTTTGTGAAATTTCAGCTTCACGTCGATGGTCATCGTCTCGTCTTCTATCGTCGTTCCGGCTTCTATCTCTGTCTCTATCCTGATTTCTTTCTCTGTCTTTGCCCCTGTCCCTTTCTTTGTCCTTGTCTCTATCTCTATCTCTGTCTCTATCTCTGTCCCTTTCTCTATCCCTCCTGTCATCGTCTCTGTCTCTCCTTCTGTTACTGTCTGTATGATAATCACGCCGATCTGTTGTGAGAATTCGTCACAAAGATACTCACAATAGCTTTAGTTCACACACCATGACTACCTCGCCTGTCGTCTGACCTCCTGGGAGGACTTCGAGACCGACTGTCGCGTCTTCTTCTGTCGTCAGGCCCTCCTCGACCGCTACGAGAATATCGCGTGCCTCTGTCATGATCACGAGTCTCGCGTTCTCGACTGCGTTCGTGCCGTCGATCGTCTGTTGCCCGAGAGGACATGTTGGTCGTAGAGTGATTTCTGTTCGAGCTCGTGACTCGTGAATGTGACATAATGTGACATCAATCCCGTGATGTGTGACGCGAACCTGGTGCAATTGCCAATGAACTTGATTTCGATGCGATCGAATTGGCCTTACTCTGCTATTCGAATATTCTGTCGCTCCTACACTCCGCTGCTCAATCCTGAAAATGCTTATAGCGTGAAAAGACATTCAGCAAGTACGTGTGCTGTTTGACATGCTCGTGATTGGTTCAGATATATTTTCTGTATGGTTAGCACGGCGGCATATTCTGCTGAAAGATGTCCCTACAACAGCTACCGTGACGGACATCAGACGGCTTATTGCACGCACTGGATTGAACGGTGTTACACAGGGTATGCTTCGGATCTACTTATGCCTTTGCGATTGACTGAAACCTGAGACCATAGCGTTGATACTATACCGCAACTTCAAGCCCCTTGGCCGGGCTTTGATCGTACTAAATAGCCCTGACTTTCTAGTTTCAAATTTGAACCGTCTAGCCAATGCCAGTATAGGCGGATTTTTGATCTCGGCAGCCGGTGCTGATCCTCCAAAAGTAGAGCCTTTGACAGCAAAAACAAGGGATTTACCAGGGAAGCTGGTAGAAGCCAACAAGTACGTAGGTAGGGCACATACTGTGAGGGATCCGATACATTCAAGCGGGAGAAGTGACACGAGGACAGTGACTGTGTCTGGGTTTCCTGGCAAGCTGGACTTGAGTGCTGTGAAGCATTATTTCCGGCGGTATGAAATTATCGGCCAGGAGTTGGGCCAACATCTCGTAACTCAGGTGCCGATGTATATTATTTATCATTTTTCTTGTCCGTCTATTACCTTGCTGATGAAGACTATGTAGGCCAGAGGGAAAATTCAGCCTTTTCTCGACATACCTCATTCATCTCACATCCCAGTCAGAAGCACATCGATTAGTGAGAACTATTCACCAAACATACTTTTTGCCACGCCACAATGGAACAAGATACAAATTACAAGCTCGTATCCTACATTGAGTCCTGAAGGCGGTTAGACAGCGTTTGATTCATTCATTTAGATTGCTTATGGAACTATATTCTATCTTCACCATCCGTTCGTGCTCGTTGCGCCTGAGGAAAATACAAACTATTGTGAGCACTTGAACGCAACTTGGGATAACCTGTGAACCAACCTCTCGTTCATCCGCGTCATCTGGCGATCTTTCTCTCTTCAGCTTGTTTTGCGCTTCACTAGTATCCTTCCAGTCCTCCCCACCACCAGCCACAGCGCCAGGGCCTTCCTGTGCATCCGCATATCGCTCTTCCACCTCTCTTCTGCGTTCAGACTCCTGCCTCTGTACTTGAGCTCCCCATCCACCTCGTCCAGGGTCATAATCTTGCCGATGCTCGTCACGAACCTGAAGAAAAAAAAATCAATAATCACTTCAAGGAATGACGAAAGGAGAAAGGGAAAGTTATGTTTAGACTTACCTGACCTCCACTCTTTCCACGACCAAATTGACGACCTTCCTTGTATCCTAGGTCAAGGTCACATCGTATTATCCGTTCGTCGAGTTTGGTTCCACTGATATACCGCATACAAGCCAATGCTTCAGCGTGAGTGTAATATTCAACGAAGCAAAAACCACAGGGCGTTCTAGCCAAAAGGGTTGTGAGCATAAATGAAGTCAGATAAGGTAGAGAGATGTACCTTGTATTACGGTCCAAACCCATAATTATACGCTTGATCCCGCCGCCTTCCTCAGCGGACGCACATTTCGAGAATATCTCGTAAATTTGTTCTTCAGTCGTGTAGAAACTCAGATTACCAACCTAAGTTGAGGTCACGGCCTGTTTACTGTAATACAAGGTAGAGTTAATATCCACATACATAGAGCGTAGTAGATTTTGTCAATAGTTCGTTGTGCTTTTGACGGTCTACACGAGATTGAGAGTCTTTGTAATTTGATGGTTGGTCGAGTGGTGTAACGACGTGTGCCATGGATTTTGTTGAAGGGCTCGTCGAGTATATAGTAGAGTAGTCGAAGGGGTTGGAATTTCCCACGAGTATTTGTTGAGACTGAGTCGCGCGTACTTGATTTTGAATTGGCCGCGTCACCCTCTCAGTTCTTACCACGATGGACGAAATTGGTATCGAAATTCAGAAACACGTCTGTTTCTTCTTATTCTTTTATGTATCTATTGCTGATCTGGCACAACTGGAATAGGAACCCACCTTTGAGTCAGTCGTAACAGAAAAGACTGCTTTGTACCAAGAACTCCAGGAAGAAGACCTCTATGTCAAGTACAGGAAACTAACACGTCACCTCGAACTCCTTGAACTCCAAGAAAATTATATTAAAGACGAACAAGCCAATCTCAAGCGTGAACTCATTCGAGCCCAGGAAGAAGTCAAGCGGATCCAATCTGTTCCTCTCGTCATTGGCCAGTTCCTTGAACCTATAGACCAGCACACAGGCATCGTCGGTTCAACAACAGGATCGAACTATGTCGTCCGAATTTTGTCAACGCTGGACAGGGAGTTGCTGAAACCATCGTCTTCAGTGGCACTCCACCGGCATTCGAATGCACTTGTGGATATTTTACCGCCTGAAGCGGATAGTTCGATTTCGATGCTAGGGAAGGAGGAGAAGCCAGATGTCTCGTATCAGGATGTGGGTGGAATGGATTCGCAGAAGCAGGAGATTAGGGAGGCGGTCGAGTTACCTCTGACGCATTTTGACTTGTATAAGAAGATTGGTATTGATCCTCCGCGAGGTGTCCTGTTATATGGTCCACCAGGTAAGTCCTCAACATTTGTGTGAGTTATGGAATACTTCCTTACGAAAGAATCTTTATAGGGACTGGAAAAACGATGTTGGTCAAAGCCGTAGCCCACCACACCACCGCTTCTTTCATACGAGTTGTTGGAAGTGAATTCGTGCAGAAGTACTTGGGTGAAGGACCACGGATGGTTCGTGATGTGTTCCGTCTTGCGCGAGAGAACGCGCCCGCAATTATTTTCATTGACGAAATCGACGCTATCGCTACTAAACGTTTTGACGCACAAACGGGTGCTGACCGAGAGGTACAGCGTATCTTGCTTGAGCTCCTCAACCAGATGGATGGATTCGATCAGGGAAGTAACGTCAAGGTAGGCAGTTTTCCGACTTTCATCGGTGGAGTGTTTCTCATCTGCAGGACCACAGGTTATCATGGCAACTAACCGTGCGGATACACTAGATCCTGCTCTTCTTCGGCCAGGTCGTTTAGATAGGAAGATAGAGTTCCCATTACCTTCTCGTCGAGAAAAGCGTCTCATTTATCAGACGACCACAAGCAAGATGAACCTTGGCCCAGATGTTGATTTAGAAGATTGTCAGTCATCCATATGATTCAAGAACTGAGATGCACGTATTAACTTGATTCTGCAGACATCTCACGACCAGACCGACTTTCATCTGCTCAGATTGCTTCAGTTGTACAAGCTGCTGGCCTGCAAGGTATGTCTGCTTTGCCCACGAGTTTTCTTCATCTTTGTGGAACATCATCCGATATAGCCGTCCGCAAAAACCGATACGTGATTCTTCCAATAGATTTTGAGGAGGCATGGAAGGTTTGTTTGGTCTAAATGTCCAGCACAGTCGGTGTAATCTGAAATTCCTCTCAATTTGTAGCAAACGATCAAGAGATCGGATGACACGCATGAATTCTGTAAGTTTTCCTACTTCCTGTTCTTCATGTAGATTCTTATTATGACCCACTATGAAGATCGATGATGGAGTTCTTTGTTGTGAGTATTATCCCACTTTTCCTTCGACCTCGGTATAGCCATGCTTATGCTGTTTCGAAATAGGGGTTTGCTGTATGCTAGGACTACTTTTTCACGTTACCTCAATAAATTGCATTATGGCGCATAATTTATTTTCCTGAGGTTTTTCCACATTGATACTCATAGCTTCACGCTCTTTTCACTTTGGCGTCCCTTCTACAACTACTCACGAAGAGGCGCTCATTCTACAGAGCAAGATTGATTAGTGATTGCATTGTAGCATCCTCCTATTCTTCATCTGTTACTATGCCTGTTCTGCGAGATTGATTTGTCGGATTTAGGTTCTGAGAAGATAGAAGACATTTTTATTCCGAGCAAATTAACTGAATCTTGACCATTGTAAGCGTGCGTCGGTAGTCCCCTTCTTTGCAATATCTCTGATCTTGTCTGCAGATTTATTCTAATACATACTAGCACTTTGAACGGCTGACTTGATAAAAAAAAACACGTCTTACGCTTCTTGACACTCTGGACGGCGTTGAAACAAATCCACACGATCGTCCTCATTTTACAGAAGCAAAATTGAGCACGGAGCGGTTCATTGGTAACTGCTCCCTCGTCTATAGCCTTCGCAGTCTTCTCTGTTTGGATTGGGATGGTTATGTAGGGAACATCTTTTGCTTTCACTTTTTTCCATGTAAAGTACATGAATGGTGTCTTTGCAACAAGGAAATTGCTCTTCTACTTTTATATTACAGTCTGCTTCAAACTAAGGTACAACTGCAGAACTTGGTGCTTGCGTTAAGTCACTTCTTGGCTGGCTGACCGAGTTGACTAGCATGGTCCGTGGCTATCTGAATTGCTCGCGCGATTGTTGACCTAACTTTACCGTCTTCCATTGCTAACAGACCTGCAATAGTGCAGCCTCCCGGTGCTACGAGATCCTAGATCAATGGCCAGGAACCAAAGGATTGAAAATTAGTCTCACTCGTGACACTATCCTTGATCTGAGCCGGGTGAGCACCGACTTGGAGAGCCATCCGAGCAGCGCCTTGCATCGCTACACATGAAGACATCAAAGTTAGCAAACATTCATCAATATTGAGAAGTGGAACACGTTCGCTTACTTTGTGCTGCTAACTCCAATGCCTCAGCCCTTGGCAGCCCCATCATTACACCCCCATCCACCATGGCTTCCAAGAATATACATGCAAAAGCAGGGCCAGATCCACTTAAAGCCGTACATGCGTCAAAATGTTTCTCTTCTAGGAATCTACATCGGCCGATGGATGAGAATATTTTGAGAATGATTTGTTTGTCGAGTTCTGCCGAGGGAGAGGGGACAGCGGCTGATGAGACTGGGCTGATGACTGTCATGCCTTCTCTGATCTATATGTGTAATCAATGTGAGGGATCGTTAAATCAATCAAGGGGAAGGTTAAAGGTAGGTTACTTTGCAGGGAGTATTGGGCATGGCTCGGATGACTCTCGTGTCCTCGGGGACCCATGCTATTAGTTGGGGGATAGTGACACCGGCTAGAATACTGATGAGCAGCTTCCCAGCGAGGGCCTCCTTGACCCCATGACTTGACAAGATAGTATGAGCCAACTGTGGCTTGCAGCTACAAAGAGTCGTGGTTAGGTCTGTTCCAACCCTTGACAATACAACATGACAAAACAGCACGGAGCATCGCTCACCATAATAGGATTACATCCGATTGCTTGATCGCCATTAAATTTTGTCCGGCAGCGACTTCCACAGTTTCTCCCAGTGATCCCATAGCATCGAATATGTCTCTCAACTTTTTAGCGCTTTCTGGACGGTTAACACACGCGATGAATCTAGAAGGAACAGATGTATCTGGGGGACCAGTTGGTGTAGTTGTCCCTGGGGTATGAGACTCCCACTTTGGGACTTCCCCTCTTGAAATGCCAGATTGCGACTCTAGGCTAGCTACGACACCTGATAGAATAGCGATTCCCATTGTGCCACAACCTAACTCTCCAAAATTAGCACGTCAACATTGAAGAACTGCGAGTAGAAATATGGACCTATAACACAAAGAGTGTAGCCCATCGCAGCTTTTTATGAGGTTTTCCTCGAAGAAGTTGGTGAGGGTAAGAAGGGAAGACACGATGAATCGTGCGAGAATAGAGATCGAGTCATTCAAGAAAGCAAAGGACCAGACATCCGCATTATCTTATCGGCCCTGATATAGACAATAGATTACTAATCTGATCAATCTTGATGCTTGCCTTCGTCACAGTGGGTTCAACCAGGTTTGATGCTCTAGTCCAAGCTGCCCTCTCGCTCGACTTTCTGCAAGCGTTGCACAATAAGGGCTTCACAAGTCTTGTCGTACAATGTGGTAATTCCCCATTTGAAACAGGTACAATGGAGACCCCTGGAGATTCGCTGGCTGTTATGAAGGAGGGAGTTGAAATTAGCATGTGGAGGTACAAGACATCCTTGGAAGAGGACTTCAAGCGAGCAGATCTGATTATAAGTCATGCTGGTGGGCTACAGTGAATTTTTATGCATTGCTTAACTCGTATTTAATAAAATCTGCAGGTTCTGGTACAATTCTAGAGGTTCTAAGGATGGGCAAACCATTAATCGTCATTCCCAATCCCACACTACTGGATAATCACCAAGAAGAACTGGCAGATGCTCTGCATGCTCTGGGATATCTTAAGTCTTCAGCTGTACTGTGAGTCTGACGTGTTGGTCCGATGTCCCTGCTATGCCAAGTCACACTTATGTTTGTAGACAATTGGCTTCTGCCATCACAAACTTTGACGCGACTTCTCTTGTTCCATTTCCTGGATTCGATAGTCTCAAGTTCAGAAAAATCATAGACGAACAACTCGGATTTGAGTCGCAACAATAAATTCTTGATTCCTACAAAATACCTTTAGTACGCATTGCCAATACTGAGCGCTGAGCCATCACTCATATGCAACCTAGGAGGTCACAAACGAGTTCGTTTGGCGAGCAGTCAGATGAGAACGGAACGCTCGCTGGGCACCGTCACGAGACTGGGTCCGGGTTAACATCGGATTCGCAGGTCCACAGGAGATATATAACCGGCGAGGGAGGTGGGGAACTTTTCTTTATTGCCACTACCACCAGCAATCCTCAACAAACAAATGGATTGCTACTGTGATCGATATGAGCGCTGGTTTGTTAATCAGCGTGCATTGGATCAGCATGTGGAAAACTCACCCTCTCACAACGTCTGCTACGACTGCGATAACGACTTTACCACTCCACATGGGCTCGAGCAGCACTATAGACAGAGTCGTAGGCATCACTACTGCGGACGCTGCGATGAGCACTTCTCAGACAATCCAGATCTAATTCAGCATTACATCGACGCGCACTACTACTGCGCCAAATATAATCAGTTCTTCCGAATTCAGTACGGACTTGACGAACACGACAGGCAGTCTTCCCAGCATCATTACTGCGTTTCATGTCAAAGGGAATTCAGCTCTGAGAATGCCTTGCGAATGGTGACTCATTATTATCTTCAATTAGCTCCGGATCCCCGGGTTTCCTTTCATTCGAGGTCTAATACTTTCTTTGCAGCACCTTAACTCATCCATCCACCGACCATAACAACATCACTTGCCCATTGTTCGGTTCCTACAGGTCTTTGTGAGCCCGACTGCTCTCGTTCTTCATCTGAATCGGGCAAATGCCCGTCTTGTGTCAATGAATATAGTCGGAATATGATAACCAAATATAAAGTACGAATTTAATCGTTTTTGGATCGCCTTCCAATTCCTGTTACCTAGAACCACGACGCAGCATGCTATCTGTGCCATTGGGAGTATCACATGCTTGGCAAGTCGTATGCACAATGATAAAAGCTATGTTTGCCTCTCTCCCCATACGGAGTACGGCAATATACGGAGATTGAGCAGTGTGGTATTATTCTATAGTGAAAAACATGCTAGATGAGATCATGAATGCAAAGTATGTGGCGGCCACTTCCTAGTATGGGCTGGTGCGACCACAAGTTTCCTCTCCTGCCGAGAAATTCAGAAAGCATTGACTCCGAAGTCAGCGAGCTTTTTAGGGGCTTCGTGTCCTGATGGATGTCAAGATGACTCTGTAGAGTACTATTCCAAACAAAGGGCTGCCATGTGCGTGAACATTTTCGGCCTTCACATATGTTCACATAGTCTAGTCCGCCGAGACGTATATAAAGAGAGAATAGGGGGCAAACTTTTCTCTTTCCACCACCACCACCACCCGCCCTTCCTTACTTAAATCAGTCAATGGCATACTGCGATCGATGTGAGCGCTGGTTTGGTAGCGAGCGAGCATTAGATCAGCATAGAGAGGACTCATTTTCTCATCACATCTGCTACAACTGTGACAGAGACTTCACTACTCGAAACGGGCTCGTGCAGCACTACGTCCAAAGCTCTAGGCATCACTACTGCCAGCGCTGCGATGAGCACTTCTCAGACAATTCAGATTTAGTTGATCATTATATTGACGGGCACCACTATTGCTGCAAATGCAATCAGTTTTTCCAAACTCAGTACGGACTTGATGAACACTACAGGCAATCTTCTCAACATCATTACTGTGCTTCATGTCAAAGGGATTTCAACTCTGCAAGCAACTTAAAAACGGTGAGTCTAGTATCATCTGTTTTCTCCAGATCTCCGGTTTACCCTTCCAATCGAGGACTGACACTTTCTTTTGCAGCATCTTAATTCATCCGTCCACCGACCCAAAAACGTCTATTGCCCATTTCCTGGTTGCGATCATTCCTTTGTGAGCCCTGCTGCTCTCATTCTTCACCTGGAATCAGGCAAATGCCCATCTCGTGTCGATCGGCATCGTGTCAATGAATACGTTCGCAAGATTGACACCAAAAACTACATCACAAATCCCAATCGTCTCATCACTTATGATTCCACCATCCATTTCTCAGCCACGGATGCTTCATGGAATGGTGATGCATATGAATGTTATCTGTGCCATAGGACGTTTCGTACGCTTCGTGATCTCAACGCTCACTTGGCAAGTCCTAGGCACGAAGATAAGATTTATATTTGCCCCCTCTCTACGTGTAGACACCAGTTCAGAACCTTGAGCGGGTTATGGCAACACGTAGAGAGCGAGCAGTGTGGAGTTTATAGATTCTCTGTTGTGAAGAACGCGCTAGATGGAATCATGAATGGGATGAAGCGTCTGAAGATGTGATGTGGCGGTCACATTGTAAATTTACACCATTGTTGCAAAGGCAGCCAAGGACATTATACCGTCTCTGTTATTTTATCATTTCTTTCCTGAAGTAGCATATACCAAGGTGAAACGTTATAGTAACGTTGATCGATGATACATTGCAATTTCCAGTCAACTTTTCCTTGCAGTTCGAAAACTGCTTATTGAAAGCTTCTACTTTGAGAGGAATTATCTTACTGTAAGCGGTCAGTGGGACGATACGGGACTCAATACTTCGAATCTCTCTATACAAGTGATCGACTCGTCATCACGTTTTAGAGAGACTTGGCGAGGCTAATACTAACATTTCTCTATAAATAGTAGCGGTCCAGTGACCGCGACAGTCATCACATTTAGTCTGGAGATCTAATCTTGTCTCCGGACATCCTCATATGCCTCCCAATGTTGCCATCGTAAACATCTCGAGCGATCCACAGGTACATGAAGATATCTATGTTCATGCTGTGTATGATCAGATAGCCAGCCACTTCTCATCAACTCGGTATAAAGTAAGTATGTGTGTGTGTGTGTGTGTTCTGCTCGAACCAACCAATCACGGTTCTTTCTCAAAGCCATGGCCCATTATCGAGCGATTTTTATCTAGCCTTCCTACGGGCTCTGTTGGACTTGATTCCGGTACTGGAAACGGCAAGTATCTACCTCTACCGGCAGACCGTCCCAATGGAAGTGTGTGGACGATTGGAATGGATAGAAGTCGGAATTTGCTGGAAATCGCTCAAACTGCAGGTGGCTCAAGGAGAGAGATTGTTTTAGGTGATGTCCTTGGTCGTTGTTGGCGTAAGGGTGCTTTCGTGAGTATTTTTACCCTGTGGGAGCGGGTCCTCGCTTTATATATTTCGTAGGATTATGCGATTTCGATAGCGACCATACATCATTTAGCTTCTCCTGAGAGACGTCGACTAGCTGTAGAGGTCTGCACCTTCTTTTTTATTATTACTCCTTTTGTTTACCTCAGCTTAAAAAACAAAAACAGCGTTTACTGGAGAGTGTTTCTCCAGATGGTGGGCGAATACTTATCTACGTATGGGCAATTGAACAAGACCAACTTTCTAAACGAAACATCCCTTTTCCAAATCAAGACCTGGAGTCACAATCTATCGGCCGTGACGTTCTCGTCCCTTGGGTGCTGTCAAAGAGCTCAAGCAAAGAAGAGGAAAAGCCAGAATCACAGGTGTTTGACCGGTATTACCATATGTTTGCAGCTGGTGAGTTAACGGCACTTGTTTTGCAAGCGGCGGAGAGATTGGGTCTTAGAGTAGGGGTGAAATCAGAGGGGTATGAAAAAGGGATAGAGATCTTAGAGGATGGGTGGGAGCGATCCAACTATTTTGTTGAACTTAAGCGATGGAAGAGTGGTCATCATAAGTGAAATGAGTTCATTGCTGGGTGACACGAAAATATGATACACGGAAAGAAATTACTCGCTTGCGGCCATAACTGTAGGGCAGGATGAATAGGTAGATATATATGATTGGTTGGATACGACGTACTTGCATTGATCAGATCTCCACCACTCTCCTTCAACGCTTTCACAGCTTTTTGCCTGGAGCAATTAACCTTTTGTGTGCGTGTGATTCCAATTGACAAATTGTTTTGTGGAAGAAAAAAAAAGACACAATACCTGAGCCATGACGAGTTCAATATCTTTTGGATCCACACCAGTCTCATCGACTGGGCCGTCGTCGTCTGGAGCCTCAAGATCAGGAATTTCGTCGTCGTCGTTGTCATCAGCAACACCGGATTTGTCCATATTTGTGACGTTTGCTGCAGTTCGAGGCACGTTGGAAAGTGTCTGCTGTGGAGCAGCCATCTGAGCTTGCTGGTTGAGATCCTCCTTAGCCTCGCCAAAAACGATGTAGCAATCGCTGTTTGGTGACTTGTAGACGTCAGGAGTAGAGATAACGAACAGCATCTACTTGGTGGTCAACCTGAGTGTGTATGGCGTTTGGAAAAGAGAAGGTGACGTACGTTTTTGGGTCGCCTGAGAGTAACACGGGTGATGTTTGGGACCCTTTTCAGTCCAAGGGTGAGCAGAGCCTTTCTGGCTTTGCGTTCGGAGCGTGATTGGACTTTATCTAAGGCAGCAGCAGAGGTGGGGTCATCCTCGTGTCCATGGTCATGGTCGTGGTCATGGTCGTGGTCGTGGTCGTGGTCGTGGTCATGATCCGAGTGATCTGAAGTAACTTCCTCGATGTGAGCGGACATCTGGAGGAAGGAACGGGGGTGTCAGATGTGGTGTCATCCAAATGTAAACTGCTGCAATCCATCCATTTTGTGGGTGTAAAACCATGCTTATAAAACGAGGAGATGAGAGATAAAAAAGAGTAACTCACATTTTAAGAGTTGAATAAAAACAAAGACGAGTTGTGTTCTTTCTTGGTTTTTTTTTCTCTCTTTCAATGCCCAATTTCTTCGAAGCGAACAGGTCGAATTCCTTTCCCATCATCACTACTGGCTACGCTCACGTGATATCTCACCGCTTTCTTCCGTTCCTCAGGCTTTTCCAGAATTTGCCGCGGCGGAGAGTGGGATTACGGTCGAGTAGTGCTAGTGCTAATACTACTACTACGACACCTGCAAGTTTATCAATAATCTTACCAATGCAACTGACCCAACTTTCTCGACAAATTCGTTCTCTTCTTCTTCATACCACAGACAAACCTCCCCTTCTCGATGTTCTAAACCTCATAGATCAGTTCACTCTCCATTGCTCCTCTTCTTCCCAACCACAAATCAATATTTACAATTTAGAGGAGGAACTACAAAGTATTTATGATGACCTCGTCGACCATTCCTCTCTTCCTACCACTTCTTCATTCTTGGCTGTCCTTTATCGCCTGGAACCTCTGCTATCATCCACCTCCATCATCTCCACTTGGTTTGATCTTGTTCTCAGACCTTCCTTGCGTGAGCCCAGGTTGTCTCCGCAGTCAGTCCTCCAAGCAAAGAATCTTGTGCTATCCGCTCTTAACTTCAAGGATAACTTTTATCCGGAAAAAGTAATCGACTTTCGGAGGAGACTGTTTGATTTGTACTTGCTGGATGTCTTCAACGATGGATCGAGAGAAGATATGCTTGAATGGGCCGAATTGAATGACGAGGAGAGGCAGAGTAGGCACAGGTGGAAGGGGAACCTTGAAGATATATTGCTTACGTTTGGTAAGAAATGTCCTGAAGTAGGTTTTCTTCTTCTTAGCTCCATGTTTCTAATTCTTATCTTCCCTTTAGGACCTTATGACCGAGATTCACGACCATTTCATGACACCTTCATCACGACTCCAACTGTTGATATTTTTTGACTTATTTATCTCTGATTCTGTTGCACCACAGAATCTTATTCCCGTGCTGGCACAGCACCCTCTCCTACTAACTCTCTTCTCATCTCTATTGTTAGATGGCTCGTCCACTGTCTGTAGCGTAGCCCTGACGCTACTCATGAAGCTGATCCCTCTCTTTGCATGCCACGCTTGCGACCAACTCAGACTCCGATTACCGTTCCTTCTGGCTATCTTACAACGCATCTTGTGCTGGAGAGAGCGTCCAGAACGGTTAATGGACGAGCACCCAGACGATATTGTCCTTGAGGAAGAGATTGAATCAGATATCAATCCCATGTTACCCCTCAGACCCGACCTTACTTGGGACCGCTTAAAAGGAACCTTTACACTTCCGCAGTCTTCAGCCCCGACCATACGACCCCTGTTCACGATTTTATATTATTTATTCCCCTGCAATCTATTCGGGTTTCTTCGACAACCTGTTGCTTATCTTATGGAATTTGGATTGGAATGTCCTTACCTGTGTGGATGGGAACAAGCTATTGACGAGCCGGAAGTGAGAAGTAAAAGCGAAGTATGTTTTTGGGGCCTACTCTTTTGGTTTGGTTGACATCCTTGTCGAACAGAGACTCATGCGTGGTCATGTATGCCATACCTCTTTGGTGGGCACTACTGCGACTGCAGAACTCACGGCGGCTGCATTCTGGCACGGCTACGACGTGTCCCGAATATGCAGTGAATCTAGAATGCTCGATATTCGGAGAACTGCCCTTGGATTTCAAGCGCGACATCCTGTAGAAAATTTAAATCCAGCCCCCCCAGACCTCACGTCCCCCATCCCTACAATCGAGCAAGCCACTCTTTCTCACGGTCGTATTCGAATATCTCTCGACAATATACTCGCTGTAACAACTGCTCTCAAATCAAACATCGATGTAGAGGTCATAGAACCTACTGGTCAATGGGCCAAAACACTTTATTCTTATACGAACGATTCACCTTCTAAGCCAACTGTTTCGTTGCCTGATAATGAGTGCAGAGATGAGGTTTCGTCCCATATCTCCCAGACATTAGTTGTCCTCATGCGAGAAGTCTTATTACTACGGAATGAGCTCAATTTCGAGCTTTGGTTATCGAGAGAAAGTTCAAAACATGTTGGTCGCTTGTACCAAGATAGGCTACTTTCTAAAAAGGCTGAGGCTGAGCGTCAAGGCTTGGTGAGCCTGAAATTATTTTTTTTGCCCTAACGAAGGGGACTGCTGCTCATTGTTCTGTATATAGTATAACAAACTGCGAAGGTACAGGGCGCAAGTTGTTAATCTTGAGAACGAGCTAAAGGAGCACAAAGAGAAAGCTACTTCGAACAAGTTCAAATATGAAGACTGGACGACTGAATTGCACGACAAGCTTCGTAATTTGAGAAAAGAGAAGGACGCTTGGGTGAAGGAGTCTGCAAGCCTCAGGGCTGAGGCAGCGGAAGCTCAAGTGAGCTTGGTTTCTTCTGAAAGCAAGACTTCTGTTTTAAATTCCCAATATTGTAGTCCATGTTCCAAGCACAGAAAACGCTTCTCGCCGATGCATCTAAAAAATTGTTTGATCTTCAAACGCAAAAGAGGGAGGTTCAGCACAAAATCGATCGTTTGCGCGATTATGAGAAGCAGATCGAACAGCATGTCAAGGTTCAGAGCTTGTGGTATGTACGATTACAAGTTCTGCGCTGTCTCAGGCGCTGATTGTGATAATCTTAGGGACGATGATTTTGCCAAGTTTAACCAGCGCAAAGCAGAAGTCCAGGATCTGCAAAATCAGCTTCAGCAGATGCATATTCGAGTGCAAAGTTACGAACAAACAACTCGAGATCTAGAGGAACAAGGACGGTAAGGTTTCTTGAGCTAAGGAGGAAGAAAAGAAAACATTTCTAACGTGTTCTGAAAAAAGACGCTATCGTCGTCAGATACAATCTCTTGAAGCGCAATCATCTCAAAGCTCTGCTATTCCACAACAATATCGCGATGATTTTGCTTTATTAGTATCAGAAAAGGCGGATCTGATAGAGAGTGTGAAAAAGCTTCGAGAACAAAATGGAGAATTGGGCTTGGAAATGGAGGAGTTACGTGCGATGGTTGAAATTCTGAAGGGTGAGGTATCGAAGCATGGCCCCAGATCTGAGCCAATGCGATTTACTGGAACAATCTAGAGTACTTACAATTTTATGTACGTCTGTCTGTCTGTATAGCTCAGTTTTATTGATGCATTGATGCCCCACGATCAGTTAAGGAAAATACGATGACTATTACTACCAAACAAGTCAACACATAGAACTTTCTCGAACGCGATCGGTGCGCCACACCAAAAAGTTGCTAGAACGTTCTTTGCAGTACAAAAAGATGGCGACGCGTTTTACTTCTTCTTACTCCTATCTCTTTTCTCCCCCTTCTCACTTCTTTAGAAAAAACACTACTCACTTTCTGGTACACGTTCTCAACGTCTTACTCCTTCTACTTATCATTTAACATTTCGCTTAGATAAAATGGCAACTGAAAGCTTTGGATTCCAGGCCGAGATCAGCCAGCTGTTGGATTTGATTATCAGTACGTCCTCAGACCTCGTCCTCTAAGGTACTCTACAGCGAACTCACTCTGATTTTCTCTTTCAGACACTTTCTATTCAAACAAGGAAATTTTCCTTCGTGAATTGATCTCCAACAGCTCTGATGCCATTGACAAAATCCGATATGCCTCCCTAACTGATCCCTCTGTTCTCGAGAGCGAGAAAGAGCTCTACATTCGTATCGTTCCCGATAAGGAGAACAAGACACTCTCCATTCGTGATACTGGTGTCGGTATGACCAAGGCTGACCTCGTCAACAATCTTGGTACCATCGCCAAATCTGGCACAAAAGTATGCTCTATTCATTCTTCTCATTGTACATCATCGCTTATATGTCTTCGCGCAACAGGGCTTTATGGAAGCTTTGAGCTCCGGTGCCGATATCTCCATGATCGGTCAATTCGGTGTCGGTTTCTACTCTGCTTATCTTGTTGCAGAGCGCGTCCAGGTCATCTCAAAACATAACGACGATGAGCAGTACATCTGGGAATCTGCTGCTGGTGGAACTTTCACTATCACTCCTGACAATGTCAATCCACCTCTTGGTCGTGGTACTGAGCTCCGACTCTACCTTAAGGAAGATCAACTTGAGTACCTGGAGGAGAAGAGGATCAAGGATATTGTCAAGAAGCACTCTGAGTTTATCTCGTACCCCATTCAGCTTGTGGTCAGTAAAGAGGTTGAGAAGGTTTGTTCTTTTTTCATCGTCTTATCGAGAGAGTATCTGATGACGTTCTTACTTAGGAGGTCGAGGATGAAGAAGAAGAAAAGGAAGAAGACGAGGAAAAGCCCAAGATTGAGGAGATTGACGAGGACGAAGATGGCAAACCAAAGGATAAGAAGACGAAGAAGGTCAAGGAAGTCACCACCTCTAATGAGGAGCTGAACAAGACGAAGCCTCTCTGGACTCGAAACCCTCAGGACATCACACCGGAGGAGTACGGCTCTTTCTACAAGAGCATGTCTAATGATTGGGAGGACCATCTCGCTGTTAAGCACTTCTCTGTTGAAGGTCAACTCGAGTTCAAAGCCATCCTCTTCATTCCAAAGCGGTGTGTTTATTTTTTCTCGCTCTTGGATACGAACTTACTCCAATTTTTAGTGCCCCCTTCGACCTCTTCGAGAGCAAGAAGAAGCGCAACAACATCAAGCTTTACGTTCGCCGTGTCTTTATCATGGACGACTGCGAGGATATCATCCCTGAGTACCTCAACTTCGTGAAGGGTATCGTTGACTCCGAGGATCTTCCTCTCAACATTTCTCGTGAGACTCTCCAGCAGAACAAGATTCTCAAGGTTATTCGCAAGAACATCGTGAAGAAGTGTCTCGACCTCTTCAGCGAAATCGCTGAGGACAGGGAGAATTTTAACAAGTTCTACGAGTCCTTCGGCAAGAACATCAAGCTCGGTATCCACGAGGACTCTCAGAACCGTAGCAAGCTTGCTGAGTTCCTTCGATTCTACTCCACCAAGTCTACTGAGGAGCAAGTGGCCCTCAAGGGTACGTTACTCACCGCAGTTCTTTTATCTTTCTGTTTCGCTAATGAATGACTCCCAGACTACATCACTCGCATGCCTGAGGTCCAGAAGTCCATCTACTACCTTACTGGAGAGTCTCTCGCCGCTGTTCGGGATTCTCCCTTCGTCGAGGTTCTCAAGAAGAAGGGCTTCGAGGTCTTACTCCTTGTCGATCCCATCGACGAGTACGCTATCACTCAGCTTAAGGAGTTCGAAGGCAAGAAGCTTATCTGTGTGTCCAAAGAGGGTCTTGAGCTCGAGGAAACTGAGGACGAGAAGAAGGCTCGTGAGGAAGAGAAGGCTGCATATAATGATCTCTGCACCACTGTCAAGGACGCTCTCGGTGATAAAGTCGAGAAAGTCGTTGTTTCCAATCGTATCACGGATTCTCCTTGTGTCCTTGTTACTGGCCAATTCGGCTGGTCATCCAACATGGTATGTTGTCGTGCTTGGTCACATTTTATATNNNTATATTTTTACTGATGAGGCTCCCTTTTTAGGAACGTATCATGAAAGCACAGGCTCTTCGTGATTCTTCCATGTCGTCGTACATGGCATCAAAGAAGACTCTTGAGCTAAACCCCAAGAATGCTATCATCAAAGAGCTGAAGCGCAAAGTTGCTGAGGACAAGGCTGACAAATCTGTCCGTGACTTGACTTACCTCCTCTTCGAGACTGCTCTCCTCACGTCTGGCTTCACGATTGATGAGCCAACATCCTTCGCCAAGCGAATCCATCGCATGATTTCGTATGTTCTTTGCTTCTACATCAATCTGATGAGCTTATCTGACCTATTGGTTCATAGCCTTGGCCTTGATGTTGACGATGAGGAAGAGGATGATGCCGCTCCCATGAGTACTGATGATGCTCCTCCACCATTAGAGGGTTCCTCCACTTCTGCCATGGAGGAAATTGATTAAATGTACTGATCGACTTGCTGTCTTCTCCTGTCTGTGTTCTTGTATCTTGTTGCTTTTTTTGGTCTGTCTCTATATCATTTTACCGCGCAATCTAGTTTCCGTCGCATTAGTAGCAGTAGCATATATGACAATCGCTTAGAATAAAAATGTTTTGTCATGTAAGTTGCTCGATCGCTACGGATCGATGTCATGAGAGTCCGGAGCCGGAATCAAGTCGAGATGACCTAAGAATATTATAAGGCCGCAAATAAGTTCTGGATCAGCTTGTGATCTTGAAACTTAGTGTGCCCCTTCTTCCTTCTGGCCTCGAGGACAACACGTTCCGATAATTCACAGCTGAACCGTGGAATATGAACGTCACATCTGGCAATTCATACCTAAAATCTCTTCTTCGCCGCTTTTCTTTCTCCAAATTCTAACTTGCAAACGTTATCGGTTCTCTGACCCGGTCTCTCAAAGGAGCTGGCTATTTCTCAGTGGTCATCCGCGTCTAGAACTTCTCTTTCCCTTTCTGCTTCCTTCCAACTACACTTGACCTGACATCTCTGTGTTTCTCATCTTAATACCCCAATGACGGAATATTCAACTTCAGCTGAAGCCGTAGAGGAGTACATGAACTCTCAACAACGTTTGAGGCACTGGCTATCTGAGACGCCTACTGACTATGGCTTTTACTCGCCGAACGCTGCTCCTTCTATCCTTCCCGACGCTGACTATGTTCCGGCACCACAATCTGACGCAGGTAGCTCCCACTCTGAACCGCCGCAGATGGTCTTACACTGGCCTGATGGTCGACCAGACGTTCCGATACGGGGAAGCTCAAAGTATAGCGGCCGAGAGTCACTGCGGCCGAGTGAATCTCACCGGCATCATCCAAGCTCTATGAAATCTCACACTAAGAGCCATAGCCATCCCTCTAGGTCAATGGGGAAGAACGATAAGCCAATATTCCCTCCTCCAGCCGAGGGCGTTATCGCCCGAGACTTTGCCCATCCCGTTCCTCACTACCCATCCCACCATTCAAATTCTCATTCTCATCACTCTCGTTCCAAGTCTTTGCCCAGACCATCCGATATGCAATCGATGCAATCATCGCAGTATACCATCCAAGCACCACCGGCATCAATACCTATCGAGCAGTCACGAAATCCCAATGCCTATTTAATGCAGCATGATACTATGGTACCTTCGCCCACCACGACTCATGTCCATTTTGCGCCCCAATGGCATACTTGGTCAGCCTGCACGACTGGGAGGCATCGTCCTCCCGCTATCATCTACGTTCCTTCTCCACATACGCAGAATTATAATTATTCTCCGCCTGTCATGACACCATATCCACCCCAGCATGCTGTTCCCGGCAGCGTTATCTACAGTCATTCGGCGCCAAACCCTCCGCTTGCTCCCTGGTTTGCTCCACGACAACCAACGCCCTACCCATCTGTAGCTGGGACTGCAGTAGCATCCTCACACCAATCCTCGCGTCCTGGTCTAACGCGAAAACATTCCAAGTCGAGATCTAGATCAAGGAGCCGAGCCTCTAGGACTAGAGTGGGCGAATCCGATTATTCATTGATCGATGCCGAGAGTGACGACTCTGGCAGTACATACTACGTTCTTCCTGCGCATGGCCAAAAAGTTCTTGTGATTGTGAGTGGTCATTACGCGTGTTTTAGGTGTGCCATGAAAGTTGACCGTTTTTGTTTTTTGCCCCGTTTTGCTGCTTTTCTCTTCATGGGAAGACTCCTGAGCATTCAAGGGTTACTTCACCGTCAACTTACAAAGCCAATAAGCTTGCACCAACGGCAAGAAAACCACTTTTGCAGCGGTTACTGGATATTAGGGAGGTTTTTTCATCCTCTGGCTCATCAAAAGGTTCCTCGAGAGCGCCAGGTCGGCGTCTACATCGTAGGCATTCAACTGATGCTTCAGGTAAGCGACAGGGATAGCTCTATGTTTTTGTTTTTGTTTTTGTTCCTTTTCTTTTTCCCTGCTTCTATTCACTTGCAAGTGATATGATGAGGCACGACCAACATGTTGACATCCATCCATTGTCTGGGACTATGATGTACGGTGTACACGAGTTGGACACGCATGTTTTTCATGAAAATCTGTGGCAACGATTTTTTCATTTGATAAGATAGACTTGTAATGATCGTGTAGTTAGTATTCAGTTTGTACCCCATGCCTAATACTTAGTAGTAGTACACCTCCACATCTTCCCAACCCTGCGCGTCAACCTTTTTGGCAGTCTATGAATGGGGCGGAGTCTTTTGCAGCCTATGAATGGGACGAACGTTCCAAGGCTACAGCAGTAGAATTGGGGGTCGAACGAGGAAATCTATAGGTCGGGTGATCTGCGGAAAGTAAGGTTCTATTGTCTCCCAGAAATAGTAAAGAATAGAAGCTACCGTTCAGGTCGCAGGGGGAACCAATCTTGGACTAACCTGGTGAGCTCTGGGAAAGTGATCTGGGCGCCTGGGAATTGCAACCTTAAGCCCGCAGCAGGTGATCATGACAGATGTAGCGCTCAAATGTATCATATACTTGTTGGCGATAACTAGTGCCACCATGGAGTGTATGGAAGCATCCTAAGGATATGGAACTGGGGTGGCACTCAGAGGATGTGGGGACCGCCTAGGCAACCGGCTTCTTTGACGAGGACTCTCGGAATAGATGCTGCTGCCAGCAATGCGATTTCCCCGCATGGAAGAACTGAGAGTAGTTATTGCTTTGATGATTGACTGAGTGGCCTTCAACCTGGAAGCGGAGAAGTAGAACGAAGGGATTTGTTGTGAGGGTGGACTGTGGGAATACTTTTAAAGATATATGAGAGCCTAGAAAGCGCGGGTGGAGACTGGGAATGTAAAGAGCTGAGTGAAGTTGCAATGATTTCAGGTGAACTACAGGTATTACTCGTAAGTACTACTATCGAGACTAGTATAAGAGATCTTATTATTAATATTTACATAAGGTCACGGGATCATGGCAATATAAGAGCAAACTCTAAAAATGGTTGGAATGCGGGGATTGAAAAGATTAGTCATCATCTCAAGACTTGACTGGAGCCATCACAGTCCCAACCTCTATTGTGACTCTGGCATTGTCCCGCTTTGACTCTTCTCTTCCAGACAATGATTCACAACCAGATCTAATCAATTCAAAACACAAAAGCTCTTTCTCTTTTATACTCACGACCCCATTTCCATAGACTCTGTATCATTATCCCTCCTTTCTCCGTCCACAATCATGGCCTCCCCCATTGTCTCCCATTCCTCTGCCAAACACCAACTTCCAGTACGTCTTTTCATTCCTTCTTGCATCCTTTCTCTTCCTTACGCGTCCTTGCAAAGCACTTAGCCACTCAAGACCGTGAAACACCCGCGTTGCTTTCTCCTTTTTCCCTTACCGACCGCGACCCCTCAACTGTGAGTGCTGCCTGTGCCTTTCATATTACCATATTCGTGGCTTACGCGTCTTCTTCCCTTAGTCGTCCAGCGCGTCCTACAAATTAAACTTCGCGCCACCGAGAATCGAGTCTCTCAATATCATCAGGCAGACTCACCAAACATGCCCGAAGCCTGCACATGTCTTCGATGATTTGCCCTGGATTTCTGCCATGCACTCAGCGCCCGAGTACACAGATCCTTGGGATATCGCGGATCTGTCGCAAATTCCGCTTACTGATCAATCTTCCACACCACCTAGGCACAAAGTAGGGCCTATACGAACTGCGCGTTCTGCTCTGCGCCTACGGACAGGAAAACAACAACAACATGAACCAGAGAACGTGTCTAGTCGTACACGACGTGTATCTTTCACGTTGCGCGACACTTCTCGAGCGCCACGCACACCCCGGCACACAATCACGTCTGTCCGCTTTCACAGCCTGATGCCACAATTCTCGTTCGCGTCTCTCAACGAATCACGACAAAGCGACTCCCATCCCTTATCATTCGAAACAACAACGCCACTGGCGTCTTGCTCACCATTGCTGACCGCCCAGAATCATCCTTCATCTTGCCAACGATCTTGTCATGACCTGCTTCTCTAAATTTCGTTTCACTTGAAATCTTACCCGCAATTTCCATCGAGTAATTTGACATTTCATTCAGCATTGCACATATAGTCGTATAATTCTTACATTGTAATCAACGGTCATCTGCACCTTTCCTCTGACCATATCTGATCATCTCCTTATACTTGATCTATCCGTACTCCCCTCCTCTCACCCTCCCCTCTCCCGTCTTCCTCTCAACTCGTGATTTTTTGTTCTCACCTTTGTAAGGCAGCATACATGCGTATGCTCTGCTTGTGGACATATTATTTCGATTTATTCTCGCATTTTCTGACACAATTCATGTTCATGTATCTCCTCTCCCCTTTCTTCTCATTGAGATCTTGACCTTCATCATTTACGTGATTTTCTCTCTTCTGCTTTCTGCACAGGTACCCATGCATCGTATATACTTATGTTCTACCGCAACCAAAATACAATGATCTGGAATTTGGGATTTATCAGGTGCACGGAATATCGTGATGAGCATGACTCCACTTGGAGTCAGGATGATATAAACCCGAGGTTGTTCTTGATGACATACTTTGACTCTAGATTCCCTTCGATTAACCCCTTGACTCTAGGTTATAATTCCAAAGATGTCGGATCAGCGAGTGGTCAATTTTGGTGCAGGCCCATCTACTCTTCCCCTTAGCGTCCTGGAAGAAGCGACTAAGGGGTTGTTGAATTTCAATGGAACAGGCATCGGTATTGCAGAAATCTCTCATCGCTCAAAGGAGTTCACATCATTCCTCACCAATCTTGAAACACTCATTCGGGAACAACTCAATGTTCCACCTACTCATTCTATTCTGTTTACTCAGGGTGGTGGATATGGCCAGTTCTCTGCTGTGGTTCTCAATATGTTGGCTCGTCATACGCTGCTTCACCCTGATGCAGTAGAACGCACTCTCGACTACGTCGTAACTGGTTCTTGGAGCAAAAAAGCTGCAGAGGAAGCCAGACGATTAGCATTTGGCAAAGCTAGAGTCCATATCGCCGTGGATGCCAGGCCGTACTCTGAAAATGGGAAATCCTTCGACAGGATCCCTACTCACGATGCCTATTCTTTTTCAGCCGATCCAGCTTTAATCTACTACTGCGAAAACGAAACCGTAGAGGGCGTACAATTCTCCGACGATCCCAGTTCTCCTACTTCCTTCCCATTCCAGTCTCTACCTAAAAACACTTTACTGCCTCTAGTAGGGGATCATTCCTCATCATTCATGTCCAGACCTATTCACAATCTCGCCGATCACGCGATTATCTATGCTGGGGCTCAAAAGAATGTTGGACCAGCTGGTCTGACAATTATGATTGTTCGTCAAGATTGCTTGGTAGATGTGGACGCTGCAGCCAAGTTGGGTGCGATACCCGTGCCTTGGACCATGACGTACAAGACGATTGCAGATTCGAAGAGTGTGTTCAATACCCCACCTGTGTTGTCGATCTATATTGCAGGTCTAGTGGTACAGGGGATGAAAGAGCAGGGGGGGATGAAGTACTACGAGGAAGTGAACAAGAGGAAGGCGGACAAGGTATACGGAACGGTTAAAGAAGGAGAGGAAAAAGGTGTATTCAGGGCCAGGGTAAAGGAGGGGAGTCGTAGTTGGATGAATGTGGTGTTCGAGGTGATTGGAGAGGGTCAGGAGTCTAGATTCTTAGCTGGAGCTGAAGAACGAGGTATGAAGGCTCTCAAAGGACATCGGTAAGTCTTCGTCGCTACTAGTTATGGTGCTGATTTGATTGATTTGGTTAGATCTTTGGGTGGGATACGAGTGTCGTTGTATAACGCCATTACAGAGGAGCAAGTCGATCAGCTTGTGGGATACATGAAGGAATTCATTGCTCAAGCAATTAATTAGAATGTACTGTATATTCAAGGAAACTGAGAGGGACATCGAAATCTGTATGAGTATCGATGAATTGGTGCCACTGTTTCATTGACATTACAGTAACACGATGAATTTTGATCTTCAGACATCCCCTAACTTGCATCATGCCTCGCTCTCCCATCCGTTGTTTTGTAAGTGAACACTCAGCTAGGCTCGCAGATTCCAGACTATTGAGTCTCTCTCAGTACTACGATTCAAGTGGTTCACTTGTAGATAACCGCAGACCTTGTCCACGAGGCGCAAAGGGAACATGCAGCTTCATCCATCCAAGTGATAAAGACTGGGACGTCGCTATAGAAAGCCGACTTTCGGAGTCACGGCGACTCCGCCGACGTTCTCGTACCCCTCCGCCGACGTGGGGTCGTCATGGGCGTGGCCCATCTCCTCCGGGTAGTGGTAGGTCTTCACGATACGACTCGTTCAGCAAGAGAAGACGCTCCAGGTCTCGGACTCCGCTCCCTCCACGCGAGCCACGGGGACTCAAGAAAGAAAAGGATCGAGAGAAAGACCAGGAGAAGGAGAAGGAGCAAGAGAGACAGGAAGACAGGCAACGGGATTCTTCACCTCCTTCGTGTATGGACTTACTCAATGCCCAATCTAAATCTGTGAAGTCGCCACTGCAGCAGGCTTCAACTAGACCATCACCAAGCTTACCTGCCCCTGTACCTGCTGCTGCTCCGCCGCCGCCTCAGCCGCCGCCTAGCCAGCCACCCCCACCTCCACCGGCAATAACAGGTTCTTTCAAACCAATTGGGGCTAGCACATCTTTCACTGCTACTACTCAGTCCTTGTCATCTGAAACAAAGCCAACTCTTCAGACTCAAAAGCCAATGCAAATAGCACCTATAAATTTGATCCCACCCCTCAAACCACACGCACGTCCCTCTACAAATAACACCGAGGAGCAGAAGAAAAAGTTGCACGATACATGGACTCAGCACATATCGTATGTTTTTATTGCTTCCATACACCTTCATGTAATCAAAGGCTTGATCTTTCAGATATATAGTTGAGATCAGCCATGCTCGCACTGAGGCTACTCGTCGAAAAGCTGAATACCATGACCTGACTCAGCTCCAGAAGGCACCTTACTTTGAAAGCTGCAGCGCTGGCGAGAAACAACATGTAGAAGAATCCATCGCTTTGCATAAGAAGCGTCTGGCAGAGCTCAAACAGAATTGCGAAAACCTTTTATCAAAAGCAGACCACAACATCTGGCCAGAACGGACCGATGACATGTCCAAAATTGTTGAGCAACTCACCGAACAGACGAGAAAAGTCACATCATCCTTTGCGTTGTTTAAGAAAGCTCTGGAGGACGACGATGGCGATCCTAATGATGCAATGGATGTCGACGATCGTAATGAGGCTGGTCCATCGAAACGTCGTCGGACTGAGAAGGAGATAGACCCGATCGATTTTGACCAGCTGGTTACTAAACTCGAGGATATTGAAACTAGTGTGATGGCTAATAAGGACGATATCACTGCTTTAAGAGAAGAGGCCATGGAAGAAGTTCATGAGATTATCATCAACACTGTCAACACTGGTGTCAATGCGGACGAGCTGGTAGATGTTAAGAAAGAGATCGAGGGGGTTGGCAACGATGTACAATCAGTGGCGGATGAGGTTGCAAACCTTGTCAAAAGGTCTCAAGAGCAGGATGACAGCATACTTCATCTTGGAAATATTGGGGTACAGTTACAGAAAAGTGTCCAAGAGGTTAGTCTTTCCATTCCTTCCTTCTTGCAGTAGTTCTTGATCCATTGCTTTGTTCAGCACCAAGAAGAGCTCCGTCATCTTCGACAGCAGAAAGAAAATCTATCCAATGAGATCCCGGTCCTCTCCTCAGCACTCGCTGCTCACACTATACCTCCACCCCCTCGGCTTGATTTAGACTTACGCACCATCTCATCCGTCATCGAGCGACCGATCACAGATCGGATAAGAGAGTTAATCCAACCGTTAGTTGAACAAGCCAAGAACGAGATCCAGGAGATGCTGGATGATCAAGGAAGAGAAGTTCAAAATACTCTGGGACCTAAGCTGGGATTGGTGTTGAGGACTGTAGATACAATCTCTGCGAGAGTTGCTCAGCACGATGCGGAGAAGACATAATAATGCACTCAGGAAATGTACTTCTTGAGGTCAGATGTTGATATATTTTGAGCAGAGTGGTCTCTTGTCAAGCCCATCTTAAATATAATTCCAAGACATACAGAAAAGAAAATCTCATAGGAAGGCGACTCGCATCACCGGGTGTGTCTGAGATTACTGCCAAGCGAGAGACATCAGCCAACCCAAAAGCTAGATGTCTCATTCATTCAACCGGGCCAGAGAGCTCTCGGGATGTCGAAACACGCATTGTAATCCATCACGTAGATATAATGATCAACCAAAGAATACATCACAGAATATAAAAACTCGCTGATTTATTGCAAGGAATCTGCAACAGCATAACGTAGACATAGAGAGATTTACCATGTAAACACCCAAGTTATACGCATAACATACATACACAGCAGATTACCATTCACTCTCCGGCAATGCATTCCAGGCAGGGCATAAATCATTGAATGCGTCTGGTTTTTTTCTAATATTAAGACAATCTTTATGAAAGAAGCTGAGGAGTCCGGACCTGGTAGCTTATCTTCATTATACAACTTTGCCGTGTTTCTTGGATCTTCGGCAAAGATGACTGCCATTCCCCTGGAAGAGAATAAAAATTAATCATTTCAAAAAGTGCCTTGTATACGGGTAGACACACCTTTCTAAATGCCAATCAATGTGGCAATGTAAGAACCATGGACCACTGGCGTTTTCTCCTGAGTGCACGAACAGATTTGACCTGAAATAGATTAATACCTGTTATTGGTCACAAATCTAACGGTAGCATTGGAACCTGCGCCTCCAGAGTTGATGGTATCGCGACGAATAGGGTTATTCCAATTGTATTTCTCGCTGTCCCCGCTGCGGACGACATACATATCATGCTAAAGCAGAGAGATTGAAATTAACTGAGAGGGAATATTATGATTTAGAGTCACTTACGCCATGCAAATGCATGGGATGAGGCCCTCCAGTGTCTACGGTCGATGCAGGTATGTACAACTCGATGACTCTGTTCGGCGGCAGAATATATACGCTTCCGTTGGGCATCAAAGTCTGTGCGTCCCTTGCACCGCTCAAAATTTGGAGCAGCGCGGGCACGGACGGATTTTCGAATGCTTTGCCACCAAGAGTAAGATACTTCTGGTTTACAGCAGAAACGTTGAACGAGATAGCAATATTGAGGTTCACATCTGCTCCACCTGCATATGGTTTCCCTGGTGCCTTCTTGGTAATGAGGGGCACCAGCTTGGTTTCGTCGTAAGGTCTACTGCTGGGGGTTTGTTTAGACACAGGATCGGCAGCGGAAGCACCTTTGTATCGCAAGATGGCAGAGTGCACACCGCCTTTAAAGTCAAATGGAATACGGCCAGGAAAAGGGAGGGCGCGAATCCAATAGCTGTTGACCTTCTGGTTCGCATGCAGAATGAAAGAATAGCGTTGACCAGCCAAGATGTGGAGGCTGTCCACTTCGTACGGCTTGACTGCAGTACCCTCCACCTCAATGATAGTCATGGTATGACCGTCAATGGTAAAATCGTAATCCGGATTGCAAGCAATTTGGAGCAGCCTATCAAGAGTGCTAAGCAATGTTACTAGGCTAGTCTCGAGACGAAAACAAACCGTATTCTATATCGTTTCCCCTTGACGACGTTTGTTACATGTAACGGAGCTTGAAGACCTTCATCAGTGACATTTGTTCTTCCAAGACCATTGAATAGCGTGGAGTTAGGGAAAGGTGGTATCTGAAAGGGCTGCAATGCGTGCTTAGATGAGTAGTGCATCCTGAAGAGTAAATGTTGAAAAATAGTCAGAAGCTATCCATTGAGCAGTTACTGACCAGTCTAGACAAAGGATCTGTCAAATCTCCGAACCCATAAATTCAATGGAGTGGACAAATGACTCACCTCCCACAGTAAGTATTGTATCCTCTAGTAAAAGACGGTAAATGGTTGTATACTGAGCTGGTAAGTAAGCCCACCATTATCGTAGTCGTAAAGAAGGCGGAGGGGGTCGGCAGGGTCGTAGACAATGAAAGGGCCCCTCAAGCCATCACAGTATTGGGTTTCAAAGTGGGAATGGTACCAAAATGTACCAGCCTTATTGCAGCAACAGTTAGAATCAAGATTTCTGAGCTATGAGTAACCTGCCTGATCTGGGACATCGAATTCATACAAGAAAGAGTGTCCAGGTGCAATAGGGCATTGCGTAACCCAACTGGTTCCATCAGCATAGTTATTACGCTTCATATGCAGGCCGTGCCAATGCTATAGGAGAAATCTGGTATAAGAAATAGGAAACAAGAGGGGATAAATGGCATACGATGGACACTCCCCTCCACATCGAAGAGTCGTTTAGCTTGTTTATGACGTTAATCTTGAATCTATCGCCCTTGTTTCCTGTAATAATTGGTCCAGGCAGCTTTCCACCAGCCAGTGTAGCACTATGTTGTTACATCTCAATGTCAACGCGGGAAGATAACGGAGATAGAGCCAGTATACATACGGCCGGGAGACAGAATCGGGTGCTATGACCTTGTTTACAATAGGTAGCGTATACTCCCTTGTTTGCTTCCGACCAAACGCACTTAGAAAATGCAGTATGAGCACCACCAGGAGCGTAGTAGATGGTAAAGTAGGCAAGTTGGCCATTAACTCGTCAGCTTTCTGCTTTGATGCGAGGAAAAATCTGCGAATGAATGAATGAACTCTGTCATTTTTTCCACTCTTTATAGGCAGCTGGAGTATTATGGCTAGCGTGTATACCTGTATAGTTATCGTTCGATTCATGTCAGGGCTATCGCTCATCCAAGATATGCAAGCACAAATTGCAACAGAATAAATATGCAAAGGATCAAGCTTCAAGATGAAAGGCTCCGCAAACCACGTTCAGAGCACAGAGAATATGGCCAGTGTGTTGACCTCTGCACGTATAGTATAATCTTTGGATAGAGGTCGAAGATGGGCCTCTGATAGAGACTTGATCGAATCCAGGTCAGGTTCAGAAAATGAACGCTGAGGAATGGATCGTCTGATGAGGTAGAGCATTAGAAGCATAGGCAAGATCCTGGTGACAGTACCTGGGCAAAGACAGCTTAGTACTAGGAGAGCAAATGAAAGATCAGCCTATTGCAACCCAAATCAGGTATATGGGAAGCGATGGCTGCCAGGTTTTCAGACAGAGCCATTTTCTGCCTTCATGAAGTGTGACATTATCAGTTCCCATAACGCCCGTCAGTGGGCATAACAAAAGGAGATAGATAGGCTCCCAAGACACAGATACTGGGCGGCGAGGTACCGAGTTTCTTCGTTGGTTGGTGCATTGTCACGTACCACAACTGGGTCTCGATTGTCACAGGCTGTTACCTTCACTTGGAAAGCAGCTTTTGTATTTGCTTTCTACAACTTTGAAAGTCAATTGAGTTTCGCTGAAATACTCGACTCAACATGGTACTATGGCTCTGCTCTGCTATTTCTATTCATCAATTGTCTCACTGGCTGGACTCAATATCTCACCCTCGATAAATTTGGGCTACACTTTTAGATCTTGCAATACTGGCGTACGCATATGATTTCTGGGCAAGGACAACTTGAGACCAATTTATACGGCCTAATGCAGATGGCCAGGTATATAAGTTGTAGACCTGTATACAGACCTGGTGCAGTGAGATAACGGATTCCCTGGAAGACTGATTATAATGTACGTTGAAGTAGAAGACAAGTTGGTAAGAGCTCCGGTCGGTCCGCCACTGCGAGACAAACAAGTAAACTCAACTGAACGAGTTCTTCTCCCCGTTCAATACGTGGTCCTGCTACGTTCCGCTCATCACTCTTACAGACCGGAAAATGCCTCCTAAGAACAAGCAGCGACCCCAACCCTCGAGCCAAACCCGTATTCGAAACCTGGTGGGATCTGCTACTAATATTTCCGATACCACAGCAGTATCATTTCCTGACCTGGCTGCGAAATCTGAATTGGAATGTACTGTGCTCTTGGATGACCAAATCCTTGTCATTGATGTCTGCAATTCGTTGTCTGCTCGTGTGCTTAAATCTTCGCCTGATTCTGTTCTCTAGAATTTGTTTTCTGCAACAGAATGCAAACAATATACCAAGTTCATTGATAACCTACCATTACAGCTCACTCCTCCCAAGAAAAGAGGAGAGGCAGAGAGGGTGAACTGTAGGCCCTGATGCAACGACATTGGTACTTGACTCCGTACTTATCTCTCTGTCCTTATACAGATCGTTTCTGTATTAAATCTCCAGAGTTTGCTCTGAAGCTATTTGAGATCATTGCCCCCCATCTCCCCTCGTTTCCATATCCGGCCTCTAGTCGACTGAGAAACTCTGACGCTCGACATTCTCCTCAACTCCTCAACTCCAACATCAGGATGTACAAATATACAACGGACCAATACTTTGGGTCTCACTATGACGATTCTGTTCGAGATCCCGATACAGGCACCAAGTCAGAGTGGACGTTATTGATTTATCTGACAGGAATCGAGGATGGCGTTCAGGGCGGTGAGGTTGGGCGTGCAATACTCTTTGTATGTTTGGGTCTAGCTGAGCTGATCCTTGGCCTCTCGACAGACAGTCTTCTATAACGATATGAAAGGGAAGCCTCGACAAGTTATCACGGCACCATTAACCCGTGGGACTGCACTTCTACACCGGTGAGTTTAGAGAAGCCCCCCAATGGAAATAGAACATGTCTAAACACTCTTATGCACAGTCACGGAAATGAATGTTTGCTACATGAAGGATCTCTCGTCAAGAATGGCACGAAATACGTGCTTCGGTCTGACTTGATGTTTCTATAGCGAAATATTATCTCTTCCCTCGCTGCTTCTTTCTTTTACTCGGCATCCCTGCTTCCACTTCATCATCGTCTCTGTCCCTGTTATCTGCCCCGCCTTCATCATATCTTCGCTTACGACCGCCTGGTTTAGCTTTCTGCTCCTTGAGTTGTTGGACAGCAAGACGTGCAGCCTCGTCTGATCTCTCCCTGAGTAATGCGACTTCCTCTTTGTCCGTTGGCCATAACTCCATCTTTTTACCTACCACCTTCTCTATCCGTTGTATGAGCTCGACGTCGTATTGAGTAACAAGGGTAATTGATTTTCCTGCTCGGCCCGCACGTGCTGTTCTCCCTACTCTGTGGATATAATCCTTCGAGTGTGTTGGTATATCAAAGTTAATAACTATGTCAACGGAAGGAATATCGAGTCCACTATATTATTGTTCGATCAAGTGCATCCACAAAGTAGGAGGATTAAGCAACATACCGACTGGCTATGTCAGTGGCAACGAGAACCTTACGACCTCCACTCTTGAATTTGCCCAATGCCCCTAATCTTTGACTCTGGCTGAGTTGACCATGCAAAGGGATGGCAGGGAATCCTAACGTGCGAAGCATGATTGATAATCTATCATCAACTAGTCAACAAGAAATGGGGAAAGAGAACAGAAGGATGGCAAGTACCTGTCAGCTTCCTGGACAGTCCGTGTGAAGATTATGATAGAATTTTGGGCCAGAGAGTTCGCAAGGTAGATAAGATGAACATCTTTCTCCTTCAGTGGAATGAACAGGTAGTACTGAAGTAACGTCGAAACAGTTTGGTATCTGGAAACTTGATGATGAATGATTCGGCCAAGAAGAATCTAGAAAGAACGAACGCACTTTCCTGACACCTGTACCCGAATAGGGCTCGAAAGACTGGCTCTTTGCAGCTTTTCTACTTTGTCTGTCATAGTCGCAGAGAAGAGGTAGGTGGTGCGTTCCGTTGGAATGATCTTAAGCAGCTTGTCGATATCTGGACCGAAGTCCATGTCAAGCAGACGATCTGCTTCGTCGAGTACCTGTAACTACTAGTTGAGGCCATCGACGAAAAGGGGTAGCCAAAAATCAGGATAGGAAGCTTACTAGGAACTTTATACTCCGTAGAGAGAAACCTTTTGTATTCTCCAGATGCCATATTAGACGGCCAGGAGTGGCAACAATGATATGTGGTCGTTTTGCCAAAGCAACAGCTTGCTCAACTTGATTCATTCCGCCAACGATGACGACTGACCGGACGCCCATGGCAGATCCCAGTGAGTCGAATTGCTGAGATATTTGATAAGCCAGCTCTCGCGTGGGTGCTAGAACACACGCAAAAAATCCTTTCGGCTCGTCCCATAGTTTCTGCAAGATAGGCAGTGCAAAAGCAGCAGTTTTTCCCGAACCAGTTGAAGCCACCCCGATGATATCTCGGCCTTGTAAAGCATGAGGAAGGGCTTCTAACTGGATCTCAGTGGGCGAGGTGAAGTTGATCTTGCTAAGGGCATCGAGAAGGGGTTCTATGAGGCCGAGAGAGGAGAATGAGTTTAGATTAGTAGCTTTGGAAGTCGAGGCTTCCTCTGGGGCTGGCATATTTTTGTTGAAGAGAGTTTCATTTTCCTGCCACCATTGGATGATCGATGATCTGACATTCTGATTGGCTACCACTTCATCCACTCCGCGGGCCGGTTTATGCCCTATAACTTCGAACAAGACCCTCAAGGCAAACATCGAGCGGCAGAGTAATCAACAGCTCGGGGACACTCGTTGCTCTCAATATACGGCCCCAATGACGACGGAATGGAATTCTACTAATGTCAAAGTCAGTGCACCCCTTGAAAGGAACGTAGTTCCCACTTCTCAGAACGCCTCATAGATACAATTACGACTTACTAGTCAGCGGCTAGCTCAGCTGCAGCAGAAGAAGGACTCCCAGAGCACCATATATCGAGCAGATATAGCCAATCTCCTTCGTCAAGGCAACATTGTTCTAGCTCGCACAAAAGCTCAAAACCTGTTGCTTGAGGATGCAAAAGCAGACCTCTTGGAGACCGTTGAAATGTATTTGGGTTCATTGGTGGAACACGTCAATGAAATTAATCTCGAGTGAGTGGTTAAGTTCTTTGAAACTGTCGCTGGAATAATGGAATATTCCCTTTCACCAAGTCCAAGCCCAGTAGTTGTCGAGGCTGCTTCAAATATCCTATATGCTGCCCCTCACATCGACTCGAAAGGTATAACAGATTCTTGTTCTCTGACTGAACGAGGTTTTTTATTTGAGCTTCAGAACTGCTTGCGGTTCGTGACTTGCTGGCGCAACGCCTTGGACACGAATTCACGCGTTCTGCTCTTCGGAATCGCAACAATCGCGTCTCAAGCAAGGTGAAGTTTAACCTGTTTGTTCTGAATGGAGAGCTTGACATCACCATCAGGTCCTTTCAGTCATATCAACACCTCCACCTTCTGCTGCAAACATGGACAAATGCTTATTCGAAGTGGCAAACTCTTATCGTATCAATTGGTCTCCAGAGCCTCAACGCGAAGATCTGTATGGAATCAGGTTACATCGACACTTAATTGGGTCTCACTGATCCGGTTACCTAGTATCATGCCACTATCGGAATTATTGGATCCCCAGACAGCACCTTTAGTGGACCTTACACGTCTGCAAAGCTTATGCGCTCATGGTGAATAATTCGTGTTCAAAGGAACTGACTTACTCATAAAGCGATCAGGCATTCCCGATGGCCCATCATGTTTACGTCCCCGGGTATGGAAGTAGGTAGTTCACTCTAAGCATATTCGAGACTTGGCTTACAACCGTGGATAGACTATTATTTAGCACTCTACCACCCACGAAAGCATACTGGCTCCATGATGTCTCTAAGCAGAGGGAGAGCTACTATGTACTACTTCACTCTTGCACACCCATGGAAATGATCTGAACTATCGCCTTAGGACCTAGTGCGACGCCTATTGACACCATTTCAGACCTTACCTGCCCCGTCTAACCCCTTGACGCCACATGACACCATGCTTTTGGATGTATACCAAAAACTTGCCCGAATTCCATCCAACATTCTCGTCCAGCATTTAGGAGAGGGATCGGGCAGAACTGTTCGATCTCCCCTCCACAGCAGTGCACCCGTCGACAGTCATATCTCTTGTGCGAATGCCTTAAACCAACGACTCTCTATGCTTCGGCAAGAAGAGGGCAACTCGCCTATACTACCCGCCCGTACAACTCCAGAAATACGATTAGAAACAAACGATACTTATCTTCCAGAAAACCAGAAGGCAAAAGCAGCATCCACTCTGAGCCGCGGTACTACAACACTACTCGCTTCCCAAGCTTTTCAGTCGCTCCAATCTGATGAGGAGCATACCTCCTCACTACTTCGGTTACTCTTTGTCCACTGCAGCATTAACCCTGGAAATTTTTCACCACATATTTCGTCTCTATTGGCTATCCTGTATTATGTGTGTATACAGGAGGTAGAACCGTTAGACTTAGCTCATGCAGAGGCTGACACCTTCTGGCTCTTTGAAGCCATGATTGGGGAATTTTCGGAGCTTGAGGACGAAGAAGGGGGTAGTTTATGGATGAAAAGGCTCAGTTCAAGGCTGGCTTTTGTAGACCCAGAGTTACATGAAGATCTGGTGGGTTACTTGTTTATCTTCCACTGGCAGGTGCTGAGGCAATGATGATAGAGATCAAAGGGATTAGACCCAGCTTTACCCCATTATTCATAGTGAGTGCCTCTCTATCTGGTTCACTCAGAATCTTGTTGACATAGATCTGCAGTCGGTGGCTAGCACCTCTTTTCACTCAAACTTTACCCTTACCGGCAGTGCTTCTCCTTTGGGACGTGATATTCGCAAAACCCGCGCGAGAACGGAATTTTAATTACAAGCTAGACGCCTTGCTTGACATTTGCACGGCTATGCTCATTCGTCTCAAAACCCCTCTTCTTCGGTAAGAAATTGTTTATTCAGCTCCTTTCCATTCCGATTCTCATTTAATGTAGAGCGGGTAAACCAAAAGTGAGCACCAGGTCGACCACCCTATGGGATGAGGCGAATATGCCCCCTCCGTCTCCGTTGCGGTCATGGGAGTATGGTGATGCTTTCTTGGAAGCCATGTCGATGTTGGAGTCATATCCTCTGGATGTTGCTGGTGGGGTTGACCGCATATTGCAAACCGCATCTGATATTGCTTATCTTCGTCGTGCCGAGGCGAAGTCGCAAAAAGATTTAGCATTGAGTCTAGGAGAACGGCTCAAAGTTTCCATATGGAAGGGATTCACCAACCAGGTTACTTCTCCAGAGCTTTCGCCGACTCTAGAGGAAGAACTCTCTCCTGATGAGGGTAATGATACTGAAACTCCAAAAGATGAGCCGAAAGGTATAACTTCACGTTTGGCTAACTCAGTCTGGAGGGGTATCACAAATCAGAGTGCTATGGATGTCCCTCCAACCCCAATTTCTCCCATCCCTGTATCACCATTTGGACAGTCATCCAATCTCGTCATACCTGCTTCGCCTTTACCGACTCCATCGCCGTCGCCGTCGCCATCACCATCGCCATCACCATCACCACCTCCAGCCAAAGTGACCAGTCCATTGTGGAACTATGCAGACATGCTAAGGGATTCCGATGCTGCGGCTCAGCTGGCAAAAGTCAGCAGTAATTTGAGAGCTAAGGCTCTGTTCGGCCCTTTTGGCATCGGAAGCCGAAGCATCGTGCCCAGCTCTCCCACTGCCTCCGAGCCACCTTCATTACAGGATTCATCCCCAGTTGCTGGCATCAAAATCCGAGGTAACTCTTTACCCCCAGCTGGTCCAAGTAGTCTCTACTCGCACCCTGCACAACCTGCTTTCTTCCGTCGTCCACGAGACAGCTTTATTCCAGCTGATGAACACTATCAGCAGTCTCCTGAAATTACGAAGTCAAAGTCAAATGCTGAGAGTACAAGCTTTTTGCAGAGGACTAAAGCCGCATTGGGAGGTGTGACCTCCCCTAGCCTGACTAAATCCGGCCCAAGACCCTTGCTACTGAATTCATCTTCTCTTATGACAACTTCCTCGCAACATCAGCGGAGACAGTCAGAGAGGAATCAATGGTCCAAGATCGACCTTCGAGCGAATCGCCACCCTCGAGGTTCCATCTCATCAGTCTCTTCATTATCTGAAAGCTCCAGTCGCCTCCGCCCAGATTGGGATTCAGATGATGGAAGTAGGAAAATTCCGTTGAATCGTAGATCAGTTTCACCCATGGCACCCAATTTTCGGATATCGCCTAATCAGCACAGGGAAGCACCCTATGCCTCTGGTGATTCTGATAGAGGGCTTGCTGGTCCATTACACGGGTCGTTAACCGTCGCTGATATGCGAAGACCACGTTCGGCTGGCAGCCACTCTTCAGATCGAGGGTGGAGTGCGATTGACATTCCGGATTCCCCAAATTTCTCTCCACCTCCAGGTCTGTCCAGGCTAACAAATAGTTATTATGACTTAGACTTGAAAGGTGGTAAACGCCATTCAGACCCTGCTAGTGAATCTAGCCCCTCTGAAAACCCTCATCAGGAGTTCCCCATTGCAGACCTAGGATCTGATTCTTCGGCGTCTGAAGTGCCGGCCAGAGTCCATCGGGCTCGGTCCAAACGCCATTACAATCGCCCCCCAAACATATGGACGCCTGAACAAGTAGAAAACCAAGGACAATCAATGACGCTGACTGTAGACCTACAGCTGGACCTAGCCACAACGCCCACAGCATCAAACTTTGACACGGAGCCCAAAAGGTCACCAATTTCTCCTCGTTCTCCTAGACGGGCACGCAAAATCTCTACAGAAAGCCGGCAAAGGAAAACATCGATAGAATCCAGACAACGCAAAATCTCAAACACCAGCAGAGAAGTGCCTGCTAGAAGCACCGAGAGTGCTGCAGAGGAGGGTGATGACGAGGGCTACGACGATCTTCTCAGCGCCTATGAAAGCGAACAGTCCTGAGCTTCAGGCCATAGGCCTGTTCTATCATGACCTCATGATTATATACTTACAGGATATTGGACAACGATCTATTATATTAGATGATGCCGACAAGGCTGGAATAATAACCCATGAACACCATGATACACCTCTTGAAGCACAGGAAAGTAAGGTAAGATATTCTGAATAATCTCAACATTCTCAGCAAGCAAATCATTTAGCAAGTGGTATCTTGCGCACCTCATATGCAACATGCGTGTGCAAATCTGAGTGAGAAGGACGTTGTAGTGCTATCAAATAATGACGGACATTCCATCCGCTGAGGCCTTCATTAATCACGAAATCTTGCAGCTCAGATATCGGAATAAATCGACGTGATGTAAAGAGTGGCACATTTCTGATACCCCTCTTGGTTTCAAGCTGAAGACCATGTGGAGGAAACACGACCACAGATTCTACGGATATCAAAATAACTAGATTGTTATCATGAAAGGGCGGATTGAGAGTTTATACCTGAGATGATTTGACTGCACTTCATGTATAGAAACACGATAGAGAATAAACCGAGTAAGGAAGTAATGACTGGGCTTTCCTTTGTCTTGAGAGATAATACGCTAAAGAGCTTGAACAAGGAATGGGAGTTGACCTACTTTGGACCAAACAATGGCTGCTATCACGGGCAAGATGACCAAAAACCAGGTGGAGATTGCATTACGCGTGAGAGGCCGATTTTCAACTCTGAATTCATGAAAGCCCGGACCATGTAACACTGTGAAGTGTGGATGTGCGAGCGGCAACGGGGTAGTGCTTTGCCAGCCCATTGGCTTAAACACCGTGCTAAGGTCTTGCGAACTCAAATACCGCTAAACCAGTTTTCTAAGTATAAGAATATAAACCATCACCTTGAGAAATTATATGAGAGAACAGTAAACCGTAGATCCTCACTAGTCCTCACTGCTCAAAATTTAGGCTTGAGGGGGTTGGGTCTCAAGATTCTAGGCGCCATCATGTGACGAACTAAACCAAGGAGAT